>CAUEHS010000788.1:0-23859 GCA_958510865.1 Myrrha octodecimguttata
GCTTTTACCCTTAAGCTTACCCTTACCCTTACCCTTACCCTTACCCTTACCCTTACCCTTACCCTTACCCTTACCCTTACCCTTACCCTTACCCTTACCCTTACCCTTACCCTCACCCTTGCCTTTACCCTTAAGCTTACCCTTACCCTTACCCTTACCCTTACCCTTACCCTTACCCTTGCTTTTACCCTTAAGCTTACCCTTACCCTTACCCTTACCCTTACCCTTACCCTTACCCTTGCTTTTACCCTTAGGCTTACCCTTACCCTTACCCTTACCCTTGCTTTTACCCTTAAGCTTACCCTTACCCTTACCCTTACCCTTACTCTTACCCTTACCCTCACCCTTACCCTTACCCTTGCTTTTACCCTTAGGCTTACCCTTACCTTTACCCTTACCCTTACCCTTACCCTTACCCTTACCCTTACCCTTACCCTTAATCTTGCTTTTACCCTTAAGCTTACCCTTACCCTTACCCTTACCCTTACCCTTACCCTTATCCTTATCCTTACCCTTACCCTTACCCTTGCTTTTACCCTTAAGCTCACCCTTACCCTTACCCTTACCCTTACCCTTACCCTTACCCTTACTCTTACCCTTACCCTTGCTTTTACCCTTAAGCTTACCCTTACCCTTACCCTTACCCTTACCCTTAAGCTTACCCTTACCCTTACCCTTACCCTTACCCTTACCCTTACCCTTACCCTTACCCTTACCCTTGCTTTACCCTTAAGCTTACCCTTACCCTTACCCTTACCCTTACCCTTACCCTTGCTTTTACCCTTAAGCTTACCCTTACCCTTACCCTTACCCTTACCCTTAAGCTTACCCTTACCCTTACCCTTACCCTTACCCTTACCCTTACCCTTACCCTTACCCTTGCTTTTACCCTTAAGCTTACCCTTACCCTTACCCTTACCCTTACCCTTACCCTTACCCTTACCCTTACCCTTGCTTTTACCCTTAGGCTTACCCTTACCTTTACCCTTACCATTACCCTTACCCATACCCTTACCCTTACCCTTACCCTTAACCTTGCTTTTACCCTTAAGCTTACCCTTACCCTTACCCTTACCCTTACCCTTACCCTTACCCTTACCCTTAACCTTACCCTTACCCTTACCCTTACCCTTACCCTTGCTTTTACCCTTAAGCTTACCCTTACCCTTACCCTTACCCTTACCCTTACCCTTACCCTTACCCTTGCTTTTACCCTTAAGCTTACCCTTACCCTTACTCTTACCCTACCCTTACCCTTACCCTTACCCTTACCCTTACCCTTACCCTTACCCCTTGCTTTTACCCTTAGGCTTACCCTCACCTTTACCCTTACCCTTACCCTTACCCTTACCTTTACCCTTACCCTTACCCTTACCCTTGCTTTTACCCTTAAGCTTACCCTTACCCTTACCCTTACCCTTACCCTTAGCCTTACCCTTACCCTTGCTTTTACCCTTAAGCTTACCCTTACCCTTACCCTTAGCCTTACCCTTCCCTTGCTTTTACCCTTAGGCTTACCCTTACCCTTACCCTTACCCTTACCCTTAAGCTTACCCTTACCCTTACCCTTACCCTTACCCTTACCCTTACCCTTACCCTTACCCTTACCCTTACCCTTACCCTTACCCTTACCCTTACCCTTACCCTTACCCTTACCCTTGCTTTTACCCTTAAGCTTACCCTTACCCTTACCCTTACCCTTACCCTTACCCTTACCCTTACCCTTACCCTTACCCTTACCCTTACCCTTACCCTTACCCTTACCCTTACCCTTACCCTTACCCTTACTTAGGGTAAGGGTAAGGGTAAGCTTAAGGGTAAAAGCAAGGGTAAGGGTAAGGGTAAGGGTAAGGGTAAGGGTAAGGGTAAGGGTAAGGGTAAGGGTAAGCTTAAGGGTAAGGTAAGGGTAAGGGTAAGGGTAAGCTTAAGGGTAAAAGCAATGGTAAGGGTAAGGGTAAGGGTAAGGGTAAGCTTAAGGGTAAGGGTAAGGGTAAGGGTAAGGGTAAGCTTAAGGGTAAAAGCAAGGGTAAGGTTAAGGGTAAGGGTAAGGGTAAGGGTAAGGGTAAGGGTAGCTTAAGGGTAAGGGTAAGGGTAAGGGTAAGGGTAAGCTTAAGGGTAAAAGCAAGGGTAAGGGTAAGGGTAAGGGTAAGGGTTAGGGTAAGGGTAAGGGTAAGGGTGAGGGTAAGGGTAAGGGTAAGGGTAAGGGTAAGGGTAAGGGTAAGGGTTAGCTTAAGGGTAAGGGTAAGGGTAAGGGTAAGCTTAAGGGTAAAAGCAAGGGTAAGGGTAAGGGTAAGGGTAAGGGTAAGGGTAAGCTTAAGGGTAAAAGCAAGGGTAAGGGTAAGGGTAAGGGTAAGGGTAAGGGTAAGGGTAAGGGTAAGGGTAAGGGTAAGGGTAAGGGTAAGGGTAAGCTTAAGGGTAAGGGTAAGGGTAAGGGTAAGCTTAAGGGTAAAAGCAAGGGTAAGGGTAAGGGTAAGGGTAAGGGTAAGGGTAAGGGTAAAGGTAAGGGTAAGCCTAAGGGTAAAAGCAAGGGTAAGGGTAAGGGTAAGGGTAAGGGTTAGGGTAAGGGTAAGGGTAAGGGTAAGGGTAAGGGTAAGGGTAAGGGTAAGGGTAAGCTTAAGGGTAAAAGCAAGGGTAAGGGTAAGGGTAAGGGTAAGGGTAAGGGTAAGGGTAAGGGTAAGGGTAAGGGTAAGCTTAAGGGTAAAAGCAAGGGTAAGGGTAAGGGTAAGGTAAGGGTAAGGGTAAGGGTAAGGGTAAGGGTAAGGTAAGGTAAGGGTAAGGGTAAGGGTAAGGGTAAGGTAAGGGTAAGGGTAAGGATAAGCTTAAGGGTAAAAGCAAGGGTAAGGGTAAGGGTAAGGGTAAGGGTAAGGGTAAGGGTAAGGGTAAGGGTTAGGGTAAGGGTAAAGGTAAGGGTAAGCTAAGGGTAAAAGCAAGGGTAAGGGTAAGGGTAAGGGTGAGGGTAAGGGTAAGGGTAAGGGTAAGGGTAAGAGTAAGGGTAAGGGTAAGGGTAAGCTTAAGGGTAAAAGCAAGGGTAAGGGTAAGGGTAAGGGTAAGGGTAAGCCTAAGGGTAAAAGCAAGGGTAAGGGTAAGGTTAAGGGTAAGGGTAAGGGTAAGCTTAAGGGTAAAAGCAAGGGTAAGGGTAAGGGTAAGGGTAAGGGTAAGGGTAAGCTTAAGGGTAAAGCAAGGGTAAGGGTAAGGGTGAGGGTAAGGGTAAGGGTAAGGGTAAGGGTGAAGGTAAGGGTAAGCCTAAGAGTAAAAGCAAGGGTAAGGGTAAGGGTAAGGGTAAGGGTAAGGGTAAGGGTAAGGGTTAGGGTAAGGGTAAGCTTAAGGGTAAAAGCAAGGGTAAGGATAAGGGTAAGGGTAAGGGTAAGGGTAAGGGTAAGGGTAAGGGTAAGGGTAAGGGTAAGGGTAAGGGTAAGGGTAAGCTTAAGGGTAAAAGCAAGGGTAAGGGTAAGGGTAAGGGTAAGGGTAAGGGTAAGCTTACCCTTACCCTTACCCTTACCCTTACACTTACCCTTGCTTTTACCCTTAGGCTACCCTTACCCTTACCCTTACCCTTACCCTTAAGCTTACCCTTACCCTTACCCTTACCCTTACCCTTACCCCTTACCCTTACCCTTACCCTTACCCTTACCCTTACCCTAGCTTTTACCCTTAAGCTTACCCTTACCCTTACCCTTACCCTTACCCTTACCCTTACCCTTACCCTTACCTTTACCCTTACCCTTGCTTTGACCCTTAGGCTTACCCTTACCTTTACCCTTACCCTTACCCTTACCCTTACCCTTACCTTTACCCTTACCCTTACCCTTACCTTGCTTTTACCCTTAAGCTTACCCTTACCCTTACCCTTACCCTTACCCTTACCCTCACCTTGCTTTTACCCTTAAGCTTACCCTTACCCTTACCCTTACCCTTACCCTTACCCTTACCCTTACCCTTACCCTTACCCTTACCCTTACCCTTACCCTTACCCTTACCCTTGCTTTTACCCTTAGGCTTAACCTTACCTTTACCCTTACCCTTACCCTTACCCTTACCCTTACCCTTACCCTTACCCTTACCCTTACCCTTGCTTTTACCCTTAAGCTTACCCTTACCCTTACCCTTACCCTTACCCTTACCCTTACCCTTACCCTTACCCTTGCTTTTACCCTTAAGCTTACCCTTACCCTTACTCTTACCCTTACCCTTACCCTCACACTTACCCTTACCCTTACCCTTGCTTATAACCTTAAGCTTACCCTTACCCTTACCCTTACCCTTACCCTTACCCTTACCCTTACCCTTACCCTTACCCTTACCCTTACCCTTACCCTTACCCTTACCCTTGCTTTTACCCTTAGGCTTACCCTTACCTTTACCCTTACCCTTACCCTTACCCTTACCCTTACCCTTACCCTTACCCTTACCCTTACCTTGCTTTTACCCTTAAGCTTACCCTTACCCTTACCCTTACCCTTACCCTTACCCTAACCCTTATCCTTGCTTTTACCCTTAAGCTTACCCTTACCCTTACCCTTACCCTTACCCTTACCCTTACCCTTACCCTTACCCTTACCCTTACCCTTACCCTTACCCTTACCCTTACCCTTACCCTTGCTTTTACCCTTAAGCTTACCCTTACCCTTACCCTTACCCTTACCCTTACCCTTATCCTTACCCTTGCTTTTACCCTTAAGCTTACCCTTACCCTTACCCTTACCCTTACCCTTACCCTTACCCTTACCCTTACCCTTACCCTTGCTTTTACTCTTAGGCTTACCCTTACCTTTACCCTTACCCTTACCCTTACCCTTACCCTTACCCTCACCCTTACCCTTACCCTTGCTTTTACCCTTAAGCTTACCCTTACCCTTACCCTTACCCTTACCCTTACCCTTGGTTTTACCCTTAAGCTTACCCTTACCCTTACCCTTAACCTTACCCTTACCTTGCTTTTACCCTTAGGCTTACCCTTACCCTTACCCTTACCCTTGCTTTTACCCTTAAGCTTACCCTTACCCTTACCCTTACTCTTACCCTTACCCTTACCCTTACCCTTACCCTTACCCTTACCCTTACCCTTACCCTTACCCTTGCTTTTACCCTTAGGCTTACCCTTACCTTTACCCTTACCCTAACCCTTACCCTTACCCTTACCTTACCTTACCCTTGCTTTTACCTTAAGCTTACCCTTACCCTAACCCTCACCCTTACCCTTACCCTTACCCTTACCCTTACCCTTACCCTTACCCTTACCCTTACCCTTACCCTTACCCTTGCTTTACCCTTAAGCTTACCCTTACCCTTACCCCTACCCTTACCCTTACCCTTACCCTTACCCTTACCCTTACCCTTACCCTTGCTTTTACCCTTAAGCTTACCCTTACCCTTACCCTTACCTTACCCTTACCCTTACCCTTACCCTTACCCTTACCCTTGCTTTTACCCTTAGGCTTACCCTTACCTTTACCCTTACCCTTACCCTTACCCTTACCCATACCCTTACCCTTGCTTTTACCCTTAAGCTTACCCTTACCCTTACCCTTACCCTTAAGCTTACCCTTATCCTTACCCTTACCCTTACCCTTACCTTTACCCTTACCCTTACCCTTACCCTTACCCTTACCCTTACCCTTACCCTTGCTTTTACCCTTAAGCTTACCCTTACCCTTACCCTTACCCTCACCCTTACCCTTGCTTTTACCCTTAAGCTTACCCTTACCCTTACCCTTACCCTTAAGCTTACCCTTACCCTTACCCTCTTACCCTTACCCTTACCCTTACCCTTAACCTTACCCTTACCCTTACCCTTACCCTTGCTTTTACCCTTAAGCTTACCCTTACCCTTACCCTTACCCTACCCTTAAGCTTACCCTTACCCTTACCCTTACCCTTACCCTTACCCTTAACCTTACCCTTGCTTTTACCCTTAAGCTTACCCTTACCCTTACCCTTACCCTTACCCTTAAGCTTACCCTTACCCTTACCCTTACCCTTACCCTTACCCTTGCTTTTACCCTTAAGCTTACCCTTACCCTTACCCTTACCCTTACCCTTAAGCTTACCCTTACCCTTACCCTTACCCTTACCCTTACCCTTACCCTTACCCTTACCCTTGCTTTTACCCTTAAGCTTACCCTTACCCTTACCCTAAGTAAGGGTAAGGGTAAGGTAAGGGTAAGGGTAAGGGTAAGGGTAAGGGTAAGGGTAAGGGTAAGGGTAAGGGTAAGGGTAAGGGTAAGGGTAAGGGTAAGGGTAAGCTTAAGGGTAAAAGCAAGGGTAAGGGTAAGGGTAAGGTAAGGGTAAGGGTAAGGGTAAGGGTAAGGGTAAGGGTAAGGGTAAGGGTAAGCTTAAGGGTAAGGGTAAGGGTAAGGGTAAGGGTAAGCCTAAGGGTAAAAGCAAGGGTAAGGGTAAGGGTAAGGGTAAGGGTAAGCTTAAGGGTAAAAGCAAGGGTAAGGGTAAGGGTAAGGGTAAGGGTAAGGGTAAGCTTAAGGGTAAAAGCAAGGGTAAGGGTAAGGGTAAGGGTAAGGGTAAGGGTAAGGGTAAGTGTAAAGGTGAGGGTAAGCCTAAGGGTAAAAGCAAGGGTAAGGGTAAGGGTAAGGGTAAGGGTAAGGGTAGGGGTAAGAGTAAGGGTAAGGGTAAGCTTAAGGGTAAAAGCAAGGGTAAGGGTAAGGGTAAGGGTAAGGGTAAGGGTAAGGGTAAGGGTAAGGGTAAGGGTAAGGGTAAGGGTGAGGGTAAGGGTAAGGGTAAGGGTAAGGGTAAGGGTAAGGGTAAGGGTAAGGGTAAGTGTAAGCTTAAGGGTAAAAGCAAGGGTAAGGGTAAGGGTAAGGGTAAGGGTAAGGGTAAGGGTAATGGTAAGGGTAAAGGTAAGGGTAAGCCTAAGGGTAAAAGCAAGGGTAAGGGTAAGGGTAAGGGTAAGGGTAAGGGTAAGGGTAAGGGTAAGGGTAAGGGTAAGGGTAAGGGTAAGGGTAAGGGTAAGGGTAAGGGTATGGGTAAGGGTAAGCTTAAGGGTAAAAGCAAGGGTAAGGGTAAGGGTAAGGGTAAGGGTAAGGGTAAGGGTAAGCTTATGGGTAAGGGTAAGGGTGAGGGTAAGGGTAAGCTTAATGGTAAAAGCAAGGGTAAGGGTAAGGGTAAGGGTAAGGGTAAGGGTAAGCTTAAGGGTAAAAGCAAGGGTAAGGGTAAGGGTAAGGGTAAGGGTAAGGGTAAGGGTAAGAGTAAGGGTAAGCTTAAGGGTAAGGGTAAGGGTAAGGGTAAGGGTAAGCTTAAGGGTAAAAGCAAGGGTAAGGGTAAGAGTAAGGGTAAGGGTAAGGGTAAGGGTAAGGGTAAGGGTAAGGGTGAGCTTAAGGGTAAAAGCAAGGGTAAGGGTAAGGGTAAGGGTAAGGGTAAGGGTAAGGGTAAGGGTAAGCTTAAGGGTAAAAGCAAGGGTAAGGGTAAGGGTAAGGGTAAGGGTAAGTGTAAGGGTAAGCTTAAGGGTAAAAGCAAGGGTGAGGGTAAGGGTAAGGGTAAGGGTAAGGGTAAGGGTAAGGGTAAGGGTAAGGGTAAGGGTAAGGGTAAGGGTAAGGGTAAGGGTAAGCTTAAGGGTAAAAGCAAGGGTAAGGGTAAGGGTAAGGGTAAGGGTAAGGGTAAGGGTAAGGGTAAGGGTAAGGGTAAGCTTAAGGGTAAAAGCAAGGGTAAGGGTAAGGGTAAGGGTAAGGGTAAGGGTAAAGGTAAGGGTAAGCCTAAGGGTAAAAGCAAGGGTAAGGGTAAGGGTAAGGGTAAGGGTAAGGGTAAGGGTAAGGGTAAGGGTAAGCTTAAGGGTAAAAGCAAGGGTTAGGGTAAGGGTAGGGGTAAGGGTAAGCCTAAGGGTAAAAGCAAGGGTAAGGGTAAGGGTAAGGGTAAGGGTAAGGGTGAGCTTAAGGGTAAAAGCAAGGGTAAGGGTAAGGGTAAGGGTAAGGGTAAGGGTAAGGGTAAGGGTAAGGGTAAGGGTAAGGGTAAGGGTAAGCTTAAGGGTAAAAGCAAGGGTAAGGGTAAGGGTAAGGGTAAGGGTAAGGGTAAAGGTAAGGGTAAGCCTAAGGGTAAAAGCAAGGGTAAGGGTAAGGGTAAGGGTAAGGGTAAGGGTAAGGGTAAGGGTAAGGGTAAGCTTAAGGGTAAAAGCAAGGGTAAGGGTAAGGGTAAGGGTAAGGGTAAGGGTAAGGGTAAGGGTAAGGGTAAGGGTAAGGGTAAGGGTAAGCTTACCCTTACCCTTACCCTTACCCTTACACTTACCCTTGCTTTTACCCTTAGGCTTACCCTTACCCTTACCCTTACCCTTACCCTTAAGCTTACCCTTACCCCTACCCTTACCCTTACCCTTACCCTTACCCTTACCCTTACCCTTACCCTTGCTTTTACCCTTAAGCTTACCCTTACCCTTACCCTTACCCTTACCCTTACCCTTACCTTTACCCTTACCCTTGCTTTGACCCTTAGGCTTACCCTTACCTTTACCCTTACCCTTACCCTTACCCTTACCCTTACCTTCACCCTTACCCTTACCCTTACCCTTGCTTTTACCCTTAAGCTTACCCTTACCCTTACCCTTACCCTTACCCTTACCCTTACCCTTACCCTTGCTTTTACCCTTAAGCTTACCCTTACCCTTACCCTTACCCTTACCCTTATCCTTACCCTTACCCTTACCCTTACCCTTACCCTTACCCTTACCCTTACCCTTACCCTTACCCTTACCCTTACCCTTACCCTTACCCTTACCCTTACCCTTACGCTTACCCTTACCCTTGCTTTTACCCTTAGGCTTTACCTTACCTTTACCCTTACCCTTACCCTTACCCTTACCCTTACCCTTACCCTTACCCTTACCCTTACCCTTACCCTTACCCTTGCTTTTACCCTTAAGCTTACCCTTACCCTTACCCTTACCCTTACCCTTGCTTTTACCCTTAAGCTTACCCTTACCCTTACCCTTACCCTTACCCTTACCCTCACCCTTACCCTTACCCTTACCCTTGCTTATACCCTTAAGCTTACCCTTACCCTTACCCTTACCCTTACCCTTACCCTTACCCTTACCCTTACCCTTACCCTTACCCTTACCCTTACCCTTACCCTTACCCTTACCCTTGCTTTTACCCTTAGGCTTACCCTTACCTTTACCCTTACCCTTACCCTTACCCTTACCCTTACCCTTACCCTTACCCTTACCCTTGCTTTTACCCTTAAGCTTACCCTTACCCTTACCATTACCCTTACCCTTACCCTAACCCTTATCCCTGCTTTTACCCTTAAGCTTACGCTTACCCTTACCCTTACCCTTACCCTTACCCTTACCCTTACCCTTACCCTTACCCTTACCCTTACCCTCACCCTTGCTTTTACCCTTAAGCTTACCCTTACCCTTACCCTTACCCTTACCCTTACCCTTACCCTTACCCTTATCCTTACCCTTGCTTTTACCCTTAAGCTTACCCTTACCCTTACCCTTACCCTTACCCTTACCCTTACCCTTACCCTTACCCTTACCCTTACCCTTACCCTTACCCTTACCCTTACCCTTACCCTTGCTTTTACTCTTAGGCTTACCCTTACCTTTACCCTTACCCTTACCCTTACCCTTACCCTTACCCTTACCCTCACCCTTACCCTTACCCTTGCTTTTACCCTTAAGCTTACCCTTACCCTTACCCTTACCCTTACCCTTACCCTTGGTTTTACCCTTAAGCTTACCCTTACCCTTACCCTTAACCTTACCCTTACCCTTGCTTTTACCCTTAGGCTTACCCTTACCCTTACCCTTACCCTTACCCTTGCTTTTACCCTTAAGCTTACCCTTACCCTTACCCTTACTCTCACCCTTACCCTTACCCTTACCCTTACCCTTACCCTTACCCTTACCCTTACCCTTACCCTTACCCTTGCTTTTACCCTTAGGCTTACCCTTACCTTTACCCTTACCCTAACCCTTACCCTTACCCTTACCCTTACCCTTACCCTTGCTTTTACCCTTAAGCTTACCCTTACCCTTACCCTTACCCTTACCCTTACCCTTACCCTTACCCTTACCCTTACCCTTACCCTTACCCTTACCCTTACCCTTACCATTACCCTTGCTTTTACCCTTAAGCTTACCCTTACCCTTACCCTTACCCTTACCCTTACCCTTACCCTTACCCTTACCCTTACCCTTACCCTTACCCTTGCTTTTACCCTTAAGCTTACCCTTACCCTTACCCTTACCCTTACCCTTACCCTTACCCTTACCCTTACCCTTACCCTTACCCTTACCCTTACCCTTGCTTTTACCCTTAGGCTTACCCTTACCTTTACCCTTACCCTTACCCTTACCCTTACCCTTACCCTTGCTTTTACCCTTAAGCTTACCCTTACCCTTACCCTTACCCTTACCCTTACCCTTACCCTTACCCTTACCCTTACCCTTACCCTTACCCTTGCTTTTACCCTTAAGCTTACCCTTACCCTTACCCTTACTCTTACCCTTACCCTTACCCTTACCCTTACCCTTACCCTTACCCTTACCCTTACCCTTACCCTTGCTTTTACCCTTAGGCTTACCCTTACCTTTACCCTTACCCTAACCCTTACCCTTACCCTTACCCTTACCCTTACCCTTGCTTTTACCCTTAAGCTTACCCTTACCCTTACCCTCACCCTTACCCTTACCCTTACCCTTACCCTTACCCTTACCCTTACCCTTACCCTTACCCTTACCCTTACCCTTACCCTTGCTTTTACCCTTAAGCTTACCCTTACCCTTACCCCTACCCTTACCCTTACCCTTACCCTTACCCTTACCCTTACCCTTACCCTTGCTTTTACCCTTAAGCTTACCCTTACCCTTACCCTTACCCTTACCCTTACCCTTACCCTTACCCTTACCCTTACCCTTGCTTTTACCCTTAGGCTTACCCTTACCTTTACCCTTACCCTTACCCTTACCCTTACCCATACCCTTACCCTTGCTTTTACCCTTAAGCTTACCCTTACCCTTACCCTTACCCTTAAGCTTACCCTTATCCTTACCCTTACCCTTACCCTTACCTTTACCCTTACCCTTACCCTTACCCTTACCCTTACCCTTACCCTTACCCTTGCTTTTACCCTTAAGCTTACCCTTACCCTTACCCTTACCCTCACCCTTACCCTTGCTTTTACCCTTAAGCTTACCCTTACCCTTACCCTTACCCTTAAGCTTACCCTTACCCTTACCCTTACCCTTACCCTTACCCTTACCCTTAACCTTACCCTTACCCTTACCCTTACCCTTGCTTTTACCCTTAAGCTTACCCTTACCCTTACCCTTACCCTTACCCTTAAGCTTACCCTTACCCTTACCCTTACCCTTACCCTTACCCTTAACCTTACCCTTGCTTTTACCCTTAAGCTTACCCTTACCCTTACCCTTACCCTTACCCTTAAGCTTACCCTTACCCTTACCCTTACCCTTACCCTTACCCTTGCTTTTACCCTTAAGCTTACCCTTACCCTTACCCTTACCCTTACCCTTAAGCTTACCCTTACCCTTACCCTTACCCTTACCCTTACCCTTACCCTTACCCTTACCCTTACCCTTGCTTTTACCCTTAAGCTTACCCTTACCCTTACCCTAAGTAAGGGTAAGGGTAAGGGTAAGGGTAAGGGTAAGGGTAAGGGTAAGGGTAAGGGTAAGGGTAAGGGTAAGCTTAAGGGTAAAAGCAAGGGTAAGGGTAAGGGTAAGGGTAAGGGTAAGGGTAAGGGTAAGGGTAAGGGTAAGGGTAAGGGTAAGGGTAAGCTTAAGGGTAAGGGTAAGGGTAAGGGTAAGGGTAAGCCTAAGGGTAAAAGCAAGGGTAAGGGTAAGGGTAAGGGTAAGGGTAAGCTTAAGGGTAAAAGCAAGGGTAAGGGTAAGGGTAAGGGTAAGGGTAAGGGTAAGCTTAAGGGTAAAAGCAAGGGTAAGGGTAAGGGTAAGGGTAAGGGTAAGGGTAAGGGTAAGGGTAAGTGTAAAGGTGAGGGTAAGCCTAAGGGTAAAAGCAAGGGTAAGGGTAAGGGTAAGGGTAAGGGTAAGGGTAGGGGTAAGAGTAAGGGTAAGGGTAAGCTTAAGGGTAAAAGCAAGGGTAAGGGTAAGGGTAAGGGTAAGGGTAAGGGTAAGGGTAAGGGTAAGGGTAAGGGTAAGGGTAAGGGTAAGTGTGAGGGTAAGGGTAAGGGTAAGGGTAAGGGTAAGGGTAAGGGTAAGGGTAAGGGTAAGGGTAAGGGTAAGCTTAAGGGTAAAAGCAAGGGTAAGGGTAAGGGTAAGGGTAAGGGTAAGGGTAAGGGTAATGGTAAGGGTAAAGGTAAGGGTAAGCCTAAGGGTAAAAGCAAGGGTAAGGGTAAGGGTAAGGGTAAGGGTAAGGGTAAGGGTAAGGGTAAGGGTAAGGGTAAGGGTAAGGGTAAGGGTAAGGGTAAGGGTAAGGGTAAGGGTA
This sequence comes from Myrrha octodecimguttata, assembly GCA_958510865.1. Classification (NCBI taxonomy): domain Eukaryota; kingdom Metazoa; phylum Arthropoda; class Insecta; order Coleoptera; family Coccinellidae; genus Myrrha; species Myrrha octodecimguttata. The sequence continues at coordinate 12,411 of CAUEHS010000788.1, forward strand.
AGGGTAAGCTTAAGGGTAAAAGCAAGGGTAAGGGTAAGGGTAAGGGTAAGGGTAAGGGTAAGGGTAAGGGTAAGCTTATGGGTAAGGGTAAGGGTGAGGGTAAGGGTAAGCTTAATGGTAAAAGCAAGGGTAAGGGTAAGGGTAAGGGTAAGGGTAAGGGTAAGCTTAAGGGTAAAAGCAAGGGTAAGGGTAAGGGTAAGGGTAAGGGTAAGGGTAAGAGTAAGGGTAAGCTTAAGGGTAAGGGTAAGGGTAAGGGTAAGGGTAAGCTTAAGGGTAAAAGCAAGGGTAAGGGTAAGAGTAAGGGTAAGGGTAAGGGTAAGGGTAAGGGTAAGGGTAAGGGTGAGCTTAAGGGTAAAAGCAAGGGTAAGGGTAAGGGTAAGGGTAAGGGTAAGGGTAAGGGTAAGGGTAAGGTAAGGGTAAGGGTAAGGGTAAGCTTAAGGGTAAAAGCAAGGGTAAGGGTAAGGGTAAGGGTAAGGGTAAGGGTAAGGGTAAGGGTAAGGGTAAGGGTAAAGGTAAGGGTAAGCCTAAGGGTAAAAGCAAGGGTAAGGGTAAGGGTAAGGGTAAGGGTAAGAGTAAGGGTAAGGGTAAGGGTAAGGGTAAGCTTAAGGGTAAAAGCAAGGGTAAGGGTAAGGGTAAGGGTAAGGGTAAGCCTAAGGGTAAAAGCAAGGGTAAGGGTAAGGGTAAGGGTAAGGGTAAGGGTAAGCTTAAGGGTAAAAGCAAGGGTAAGGGTAAGGGTAAGGGTAAGGGTAAGTGTAAGGGTAAGCTTAAGGGTAAAAGCAAGGGTGAGGGTAAGGGTAAGGGTAAGGGTAAGGGTAAGGGTAAGGGTAAGGGTAAGGGTAAGGGTAAGGGTAAGGGTAAGGGTAAGGGTAAGCTTAAGGGTAAAAGCAAGGGTAAGGGTAAGGGTAAGGGTAAGGGTAAGGGTAAGGGTAAGGGTAAGGGTAAGCTTAAGGGTAAAAGCAAGGGTAAGGGTAAGGGTAAGGGTAAGGGTAAGGGTAAAGGTAAGGGTAAGCCTAAGGGTAAAAGCAAGGGTAAGGGTAAGGGTAAGGGTAAGGGTAAGGGTAAGGGTAAGGGTAAGCTTAAGGGTAAAAGCAAGGGTTAGGGTAAGGGTAGGGGTAAGGGTAAGCCTAAGGGTAAAAGCAAGGGTAAGGGTAAGGGTAAGGGTAAGGGTAAGGGTGAGCTTAAGGGTAAAAGCAAGGGTAAGGGTAAGGGTAAGGGTAAGGGTAAGGGTAAGGGTAAGGGTAAGGGTAAGGGTAAGGGTAAGGGTAAGCTTAAGGGTAAAAGCAAGGGTAAGGGTAAGGGTAAGGGTAAGGGTAAGGGTAAAGGTAAGGGTAAGCCTAAGGGTAAAAGCAAGGGTAAGGGTAAGGGTAAGGGTAAGGGTAAGGGTAAGGGTAAGGGTAAGGGTAAGCTTAAGGGTAAAAGCAAGGGTAAGGGTAAGGGTAAGGGTAAGGGTAAGGGTAAGGGTAAGGGTAAGGGTAAGGGTAAGGGTAAGGGTAAGCTTACCCTTACCCTTACCCTTACCCTTACACTTACCCTTGCTTTTACCCTTAGGCTTACCCTTACCCTTACCCTTACCCTTACCCTTAAGCTTACCCTTACCCCTACCCTTACCCTTACCCTTACCCTTACCCTTACCCTTACCCTTACCCTTGCTTTTACCCTTAAGCTTACCCTTACCCTTACCCTTACCCTTACCCTTACCCTTAACTTTACCCTTACCCTTGCTTTGACCCTTAGGCTTACCCTTACCTTTACCCTTACCCTTACCCTTACCCTTACCCTTACCTTCACCCTTACCCTTACCCTTACCCTTGCTTTTACCCTTAAGCTTACCCTTACCCTTACCCTTACCCTTACCCTTACCCTTACCCTTACCCTTGCTTTTACCCTTAAGCTTACCCTTACCCTTACCCTTACCCTTACCCTTATCCTTACCCTTACCCTTACCCTTACCCTTACCCTTACCCTTTCCCTTACCCTTACCCTTACCCTTACCCTTACCCTTACCCTTACCCTTACCCTTACCCTTACCCTTACCCTTACCCTTACCCTTACCCTTACCCTTGCTTTTACCCTTAGGCTTAACCTTACCTTTACCCTTACCCTTACCCTTACCCTTACCCTTACCCTTACCCTTACCCTTACCCTTACCCTTACCCTTACCCTTACCCTTACCCTTACCCTTGCTTTTACCCTTAAGCTTACCCTTACCCTTACCCTTACCCTTACCCTTGCTTTTACCCTTAAGCTTACCCTTACCCTTACCCTTACCCTTACCCTTACCCTCACCCTTACCCTTACCCTTACCCTTGCTTATACCCTTAAGCTTACCCTTACCCTTACCCTTACCCTTACCCTTACCCTTACCCTTACCCTTACCCTTACCCTTACCCTTACCCTTACCCTTACCCTTGCTTTTACCCTTAGGCTTACCCTTACCTTTACCCTTACCCTTACCCTTACCCTTACCCTTACCCTTACCCTTACCCTTACCCTTACCCTTGCTTTTACCCTTAAGCTTACCCTTACCCTTACCATTACCCTTACCCTTACCCTAACCCTTATCCCTGCTTTTACCCTTAAGCTTACGCTTACCCTTACCCTTACCCTTACCCTTACCCTTACCCTTACCCTTACCCTTACCCTTACCCTTACCCTCACCCTTGCTTTTACCCTTAAGCTTACCCTTACCCTTACCCTTACCCTTACCCTTACCCTTACCCTTACCCTTATCCTTACCCTTGCTTTTACCCTTAAGCTTACCCTTACCCTTACCCTTACCCTTACCCTTACCCTTACCCTTACCCTTACCCTTACCCTTACCCTTACCCTTACCCTTACCCTTACCCTTACCCTTACCCTTGCTTTTACTCTTAGGCTTACCCTTACCTTTACCCTTACCCTTACCCTTACCCTTACCCTTACCCTTACCCTCACCCTTACCCTTACCCTTGCTTTTACCCTTAAGCTTACCCTTACCCTTACCCTTACCCTTACCCTTACCCTTGGTTTTACCCTTAAGCTTACCCTTACCCTTACCCTTAACCTTACCCTTACCCTTGCTTTTACCCTTAGGCTTACCCTTACCCTTACCCTTACCCTTACCCTTGCTTTTACCCTTAAGCTTACCCTTACCCTTACCCTTACTCTCACCCTTACCCTTACCCTTACCCTTACCCTTACCCTTACCCTTACCCTTACCCTTACCCTTACCCTTACCCTTACCCTTACCCTTGCTTTTACCCTTAGGCTCACCCTTACCTTTACCCTTACCCTAACCCTTACCCTTACCCTTACCCTTACCCTTACCCTTGCTTTTACCCTTAAGCTTACCCTTACCCTTACCCTTACCCTTACCCTTACCCTTACCCTTACCCTTACCCTTACCCTTACCCTTACCATTACCCTTGCTTTTACCCTTAAGCTTACCCTTACCCTTACCCTTACCCTTACCCTTACCCTTACCCTTACCCTTACCCTTACCCTTACCCTTACCCTTGCTTTTACCCTTAAGCTTACCCTTACCCTTACCCTTACCCTTACCCTTACCCTTACCCTTACCCTTACCCTTACCCTTACCCTTACCCTTACCCTTGCTTTTACCCTTAGGCTTACCCTTACCTTTACCCTTACCCTTACCCTTACCCTTACCCTTACCCTTGCTTTTACCCTTAAGCTTACCCTTACCCTTACCCTTACCCTTACCCTTACCCTTACCCTTACCCTTACCCTTACCCTTACCCTTGCTTTTACCCTTAAGCTTACCCTTACCCTTACCCTTACCCTTACCCTTACCCTTACTTTTACCCTTAAGCTTACCCTTACCCTTACCCTTACCCTTAAGCTTACCCTTACCCTTACCCTTACCCTTACCCTTACCCTTACCCTTACCCTTAACCTTACCCTTACCCTTACCCTTACCCTTGCTTTTACCCTTAAGCTTACCCTTACCCTTACCCTTACCCTTACCCTTAAGCTTACCCTTACCCTTACCCTTACCCTTACCCTTAACCTTACCCTTGCTTTTACCCTTAAGCTTACCCTTACCCTTACCCTTACCCTTACCCTTAAGCTTACCCTTACCCTTACCCTTACCCTTACCCTTTCCCTTGCTTTTACCCTTAAGCTTACCCTTACCCTTACCCTTACCCTTACCCTTAAGCTTACCCTTACCCTTACCCTTACCCTTACCCTTACCCCTACCCTTACCCTTACCCTTACCCTTGCTTTTACCCTTAAGCTTACCCTTACCCTTACCCTAAGTAAGGGTAAGGGTAAGGGTAAGGGTAAGGGTAAGGGTAAGGGTAAGGGTAAGGGTAAGGGTAAGGGTAAGGGTAAGGGTAAGGGTAAGGGTAAGGGTAAGGGTAAGCTTAAGGGTAAAAGCAAGGGTAAGGGTAAGGGTAAGGGTAAGGGTAAGGGTAAGGGTAAGGGTAAGGGTAAGGGTAAGGGTAAGGGTAAGGGTAAGCTTAAGGGTAAGGGTAAGGGTAAGGGTAAGGGTAAGCCTAAGGGTAAAAGCAAGGGTAAGGGTAAGGGTAAGGGTAAGGGTAAGGGTAAGCTTAAGGGTAAAAGCAAGGGTAAGGGTAAGGCTAAGGGTAAGGGTAAGGGTAAGGGTAAGGGTAAGCTTAAGGGTAAAAGCAAGGGTAAGGGTAAGGGTAAGGGTAAGGGTAAGGGTAAGGGTAAGGGTAAGGGTAAGGGTAAGGGTAAGGGTAAGGGTAAAGGTGAGGGTAAGCCTAAGGGTAAAAGCAAGGGTAAGGGTAAGGGTAAGGGTAAGGGTAAGGGTAGGGGTAAGAGTAAGGGTAAGGGTAAGCTTAAGGGTAAAAGCAAGGGTAAGGGTAAGGGTAAGGGTAAGGGTAAGGGTAAGGGTAAGCTAAAGGGTAAAAGCAAGGTTACCCTTGCTTTTACCCTTAAGCTAACCCTTACCCTTACCCTCACCCTTACCCTTACCCTTACGGGTAAGGGTAAGGGTAAGGCTAAGGGTAAGGGTAAGGGTAAGGGTAAGGGTAAGGGTAAGGGTAAGGGTAAGGGTAAGGGTAAGGGTAAGGGTAAGGGTAAGGGTAAGGGTAAGGGTAAGGGTAAGCTTAAGGGTAAAAGCAAGGGTAAGGATAAGGGTAAGGGTAAGGGTAAGGGTAAGGGTAAGGGTAATGGTAAGGGTAAAGGTAAGGGTAAGCCTAAGGGTAAAAGCAAGGGTAAGGGTAAGGGTAAGGGTAAGGGTAAGGGTAAGGGTAAGGGTAAGGGTAAGGGTAAGGGTAAGGGTAAGGGTAAGGGTAAGGGTAAGGGTAAGGGTAAGGGTAAGGGTAAGGGTAAGCTTAAGGGTAAAAGCAAGGGTAAGGGTAAGGGTAAGGGTAAGGGTAAGGGTAAGGGTAAGCTTAAGGGTAAGGGTAAGGGTGAGGGTAAGGGTAAGCTTAAGGGTAAAAGCAAGGGTAAGGGTAAGGGTAAGGGTAAGGGTAAGGGTAAGCTTAAGGGTAAAATCAAGGGTAAGGGTAAGGGTAAGGGTAAGGGTAAGGGTAAGAGTAAGGGTAAGCTTAAGGGTAAGGGTAAGGGTAAGGGTAAGGGTAAGCTTAAGGGTAAAAGCAAGGGTAAGGGTAAGAGTAAGGGTAAGGGTAAGGGTAAGGGTGAGGGTAAGGGTAAGGGTAAGGGTAAGGGTAAGCTTAAGGGTAAAAGCAAGGGTAAGGGTAAGGGTAAGGGTAAGGGTAAGGGTAAGGGTAAGCTTAAGGGTAAAAGCAAGGGTAAGGGTAAGGGTAAGGGTAAGGGTAAGGGTAAGGGTAAGGGTAAGGGTAAGGGTAAGGGTAAGGGTAAGGGTAAGGGTAAGGGTAAGGGTAAGGGTAAAGGTAAGGTTAAGCCTAAGGGTAAAAGCAAGGGTAAGGGTAAGGGTAAGGGTAAGGGTAAGGGTAAGGGTAAGGGTAAGGGTAAGGGTAAGGGTAAGGGTAAGCTTAAGGGTAAAAGCAAGGGTAAGGGTAAGGGTAAGGGTAAGGGTAAGCCTAAGGGTAAAAGCAAGGGTAAGGGTAAGGGTAAGGGTAAGGGTAAGGGTAAGGGTAAGCTTAAGGGTAAAAGCAAGGGTAAGGGTAAGGGTAAGGGTAAGCTTAAGGGTAAAAGCAAGGGTAAGGGTAAGGGTAAGGGTAAGGGTAAGGGTAAGGGTAAGGATAAGGGTAAGGGTAAGGGTAAAGGTAAGGGTAAGCCTAAGGGTCAAAGCAAGGGTAAGGGTAAGGGTAAGGGTAAGGGTAAGGGTAAGGGTAAGGGTAAGGGTAAGGGTAAGCTTAAGGGTAAAAGCAAGGGTAAGGGTAAGGGTAAGGGTAAGGGTAAGGGTAAGGGTAAGGGTAAGGGTAAGGGTAAGGGTAAGGGTAAGCTTAAGAGTAAGGGTGAGGGTAAGGGTAATGGTAAGCCTAAGGGTAAAAGCAAGGGTAAGTGTAAGGGTAAGGGTAAGGGTAAGGGTAAGCTTACCCTTACCCTTACCCTTACCCTTACCCTTACCCTTGCTTTTACCCTTAAGCTTACCCTTACCCTTACCCTTACCCTTACCCTTACCCTTACCCTTACCCTTATCCTTACCCTTGCTTTTACCCTTAAGCTTACCCTTACCCTTACCCTTACCCTTACCCTTACCCTTACCCTTACCCTTACCCTTGCGTTTACTCTTAGGCTTACCCTTACCTTTACCCTTACACTTACCCTTACCCTTACCCTCACCCTTACACTTACCCTTGCTTTTACCCTTAAGCTTACCCTTACCCTTACCCTTACCCTTACCCTTACCCTTAACCTTACCCTTACCCTTGCTTTTACCCTTAGGCTTACCCTTACCCTTACCCTTACCCTTATCCTTGCTTTTACCCTTAAGCTTACCCTTACCCTTACCCTTACTCTTACCCTTACCCTTACCCTTACCCTTACCCTTACCCTTACCCTTACCCTTACCCTTACCCTTACCCTTACCCTTGCTTTTACCCTTAGGCTTACCCTTACCTTTACCCTTACCCTAACCCTTACCCTTACCCTTACCCTTACCCTTACCCTTGCTTTTACCCTTAAGCTTACCCTTACCCTTACCCTTACCCTTACCCTTACCCTTACCCTTACCCTTACCCTTACCCTTACCCTTACCCTTACCCTTACCCTAACCCTTACCCTTGCTTTTACCCTTAAGCTTACCCTTACCCTTACCCTTACCCTTACCCTTACCCTTACCCTTACCCTTACCCTTACCCTTACCCTTACCCTTACCCTTGTTTTTACCCTTAAGCTTACCCTTACCCTTACCCTTACCCTTACCCTTACCCTTACCCTTACCCTTACCCTTACCCTTACCCTTACCCTTACCCTTACCCTTACCCTTACCCTTACCCTTGCTTTTACCCTTAGGCTTACCCTTACCTTTACCCTTACCCTTACCCTTACCCTTACCCTTACCCTTGCTTTTACCCTTAAGCTTACCCTTACCCTTACCCTTAAGCTTACCCTTACCCTTACCCTTACCCTTACCCTTACCCTTACCCTTACCCTTACCCTTACCCTTACCCTTACCCTTGCTTTTACCCTTAAGCTTACCCTTACCCTTACTCTTACCCTTACCCTTACCCTTGCTTTTACCCTAAAGCTTACCCTTACCCTTACCCTTACCCTTAAGCTCACCCTTAACCTTACCCTTACCCTTACCCTTACCCTTACCCTTACCCTTACCCTTACCCTTACCCTTACCCTTACCCTTACCCTTACCCTTGCTTTTACCCTTAAGCTTACCCTTACCCTTACCCTTACCCTTAAGCTTACCCTTACCCCTACCCTTACCCTTACCCTTACCCTTAACCTTACCCTTGCTTTTACCCTTAAGCTTACCCTTACCCTTACCCTTACCCTTACCCTTAAGCTTACCCTTACCCTTACCCTTACCCTTACCCTTACCCTTACCCTTGCTTTTACCCTTAAGCTTACCCTTACCCTTACCCTCACCCTTACCCTTAAGCTTACCCTTACCCTTACCCTTACCCTTACCCTTACCCTTACCCTTACCCTTACCCTTACCCTTACCCTTACCCTTGCTTTTACCCTTAAGCTTACCCTTACCCTTACCCTAAGTAAGGGTAAGGGTAAGGGTAAGGGTAAGGGTAAGGGTAAGGGTAAGGGTAAGGGTAATGGTAAGGGTAAGGGTAAGGGTAAGGGTAAGCTTAAGGGTAAAAGCAAGGGTAAGGGTAAGGGTAAGGGTAAGGGTAAGGGTAAGGGTAAGGGTAAGGGTAAGGGTAAGGGTAAGGGTAAGGGTAAGGGTAAGCTTAAGGGTAAGGGTAAGGGTAAGGGTAAGGGTAAGCCTAAGGGTAAAAGCAAGGGTAAGGGTAAGGGTAAGGGTAAGGGTAAGGGTAAGCTTAAGGGTAAAAGCAAGGGTAAGAGTAAGGCTAAGGGTAAGGGTAAGGGTAAGGGTAAGGGTAAGCTTAAGGGTAAAAGCAAGGGTAAGGGTAAGGGTAAGGGTAAGGGTAAGGGTAAGGGTAAGGGTAAGGGTAAAGGTGAGGGTAAGCCTAAGGGTAAAAGCAAGGGTAAGGGTAAGGGTAAGGGTAAGGGTAAGGGTAAGGGTAAGGGTAGGGGTAAGAGTAAGGGTAAGGGTAAGCTTAAGGGTAAAAGCAAGGGTAAGGGTAAGGGTAAGGTTAAGGGTAAGGGTAAGGGTAAGGGTAAGCTTAAGGGTAAAAGCAAGGGTAAGGGTAAGGGTAAGGGTAAGGGTAAGGGTAAGGGTAAGGGTAAGGGTAAGGGTAAGGGTAAGGGTAAGGGTAAGGGTAAGGGTAAGGGTAAGTGTAAGCTTAAGGGTAAAAGCAAGGGTAAGGGTAAGGGTAAGGGTAAGGGTAAGGGTAAGGGTAATGGTAAGGGTAAAGGTAAGGGTAAGCCTAAGGGTAAAAGCAAGGGTAAGGGTAAGGGTAAGGGTAAGGGTAAGGGTAAGGGTAAGGGTAAGGGTAAGGGTAAGGGTAAGGGTAAGCTTAAGGGTAAAAGCAAGGGTAAGGGTAAGGGTAAGGGTAAGGGTAAGGGTAAGGGTAAGGGTAAGGGTAAGCTTAAGGGTAAGGGTAAGGGTAAGGGTAAGGGTAAGCTTAAGGGTAAAAGCAAGGGTAAGAGTAAGGGTAAGGGTAAGGGTAAGGGTAAGCTTAAGGGTAAAAGCAAGGGTAAGGGTAAGGGTAAGGGTAAGGGTAAGGGTAAGGGTAAGGGTAAGGGTAAGGGTAAGGGTAAGGGTAAGCTTAAGGGTAAGGGTAAGGGTAAGGGTAAGGGTAAGCTTAAGGGTAAAAGCAAGGGTAAGGGTAAGAGTAAGGGTAAGGGTAAGGGTAAGGGTAAGGGTAAGGGTAAGGGTAAGGGTGAGCTTAAGGGTAAAAGCAAGGGTAAGGGTAAGGGTAAGGGTAAGGGTAAGGTAAAGGTAAGGGTAAGGGTAAGCTTAAGGGTAAAAGCAAGGGTAAGGGTAAGGGTAAGGGTAAGGGTAAGGATAAGGGTAAGGGTAAGGGTAAGGGTAAGGATAAAGGTAAGGGTAAGCCTAAGGGTAAAAGCAAGGGTAAGGGTAAGGGTTAGGGTAAGGGTAAGAGTAAGGGTAAGGGTAAGGGTAAGGGTAAGCTTAAGGGTAAAAGCAAGGGTAAGGGTAAGGGTAAGGTTAGGGTAAGCCTAAGGGTAAAAGCAAGGGTAAGGGTAAGGGTAAGGGTAAGGGTAAGGGTAAGCTTAAGGGTAAAAGCAAGGGTAAGGGTAAGGGTAAGGGTAAGGGTAAGGGTAGGGTAAGGGTAAGCTTAAGGGTAAAAGCAAGGGTGAGGGTGAGGGTAAGGGTAAGGGTAAGGGTAAGGGTAAGGGTAAGGGTAAGGGTAAGGGTAAGGGTAAGGGTAAGCTTAAGGGTAAAAGCAAGGGTAAGGGTAAGGGTAAGGGTAAGGGTAAGGGTAAGGGTAAGGGTAAGGGTAAGGGTAAGGGTAAGGGTAAGGGTAAGGGTAAGGGTAAGGGTAAGGGTAAGGGTAAGCTTAAGGGTAAAAGCAAGGTAAGGGTAAGGGTAAGGGTAAGGGTAAGGGTAAGGGTAAAGGTAAGGGTAAGCCTAAGGTAAAAGCAAGGGTAAGGGTAAGGGTAAGGGTAAGGGTAAGGGTAAGGGTAAGGGTAAGGTAAGGGTAAGGGTAAGGGTAAGGGTAAGCTTAAGGGTAAAAGCAAGGGTAAGGGTAAGGGTAAGGGTAAGGGTAAGGGTAAGGGTAAGGGTAAGGGTAAGGGTGAGGGTAAGGGTAAGCTTAAGAGTAAAAGCAAGGGTAAGGGTAAGGGTAAGGGTAAGGGTAAGGGTAAGGGTAAGGGTAAGGGTAAGGGTAAGGGTAAGGGTAAGGGTAAGGGTAAGGGTAAGCTTAAGGGTATAAGCAAGGGTAAGGGTAAGGGTAAGGGTGAGGGTAAGGGTAAGGGTAAGGGTAAGGGTAAGGGTAAGCTTAAGGGTAAAAGCAAGGGTAAGGGTAAGGGTAAGGGTAAGGGTAAGGGTAAGGGTAAGGGTAAGGGTAAGGGTGAGGGTAAGGGTAAGCTTAAGAGTAAAAGCAAGGGTAAGGGTAAGGGTTAGGGTAAGGGTAAGGGTTAGGGTAAGGGTAAGGGTAAGGGTAAGGGTAAAGGTAAGGTTAAGCCTAAGGGTAAAAGCAAGGGTAAGGGTAAGGGTAAGGCTAAGGGTAAGGGTAAGGGTAAGGGTAAGGGTAAGTTTAAGGGTAAAAGCAAGGGTAAGGGTAAGGGTAAGGGTAAGGGTAAGCCTAAGGGTAAAAGCAAGGGTAAGGGTAAGGGTTAGGGTAAGGGTAAGGGTGCCCTTACCCTTACCCTTACCCTCACCTTACCCTTGCTTTTACCCTTGAGCTTACCTTACCGTTACCCTTACCCTTACCCTTACCCTTACCCTAACCCTTTCCCTTAACCTTACCCTTACCCTTGCTTTTACCCTTAGGCTTACCATTACCTTTACCCTCACCCTTTCCCTTACCCTTACCCTTACCCTTACCCTTACCCTTGCTTTTACCCTTAAGCTTACCCTTACCCTTACCCTTACCCTTACCCTTACCCTTTCCCTTACCTTTACCCTTACCCTTTCCCTTGCTTTTACCCTTAAGCTTACCCTTACCCTTACCCTTACCCTTACCCTTACCCTTACCCTTACCCTTGCTTTTACCCTAAGCTTACCCTTACCCTTACCCTTACCCTTACCCTTACCCTTACCCTTACCCTTACCCTTACCCTTGCTTTTACCCTAAAGCTTACCCTTACCCTTACCCTCACCCTTACCCTTACCCTTACCCTTACCTTACCCTTAACCTTACCCTTTACCCTTGCTTTTACCCTTAAGCTTACCCTTACCCTTACCCTTACCCTTACCCATACCCTTACCCTTACCCTTACCCTTGCTTTTACCCTTAAGCTTACCCTTACCCTTACCCTTACCCTTACCCTTACCCTTACCCTTACCCTTACCCTTACCCTTACCCTTACCCTTACCCTTACCCTTACCCTT
>CAUEHS010000789.1:0-112680 GCA_958510865.1 Myrrha octodecimguttata
AAGGGTAAGGGTAAGGGTAAGGGTAAGCTTAAGGGTAAAAGCAAGGGTAAGGGTAAGGGTAAGGGTAAGGGTAAGCCTAAGGGTAAAAGCAAGGGTAAGGGTAAGGGTAAGGGTAAGGGTAAGCTTAAGGGTAAAAGCAAGGGTAAGGGTAAGGGTAAGGGTAAGGGTAAGGGTAAGGGTAAGGGTAAGGGTAAGGGTAAGGGTAAGGGTAAGGGTAAGGGTAAGGGTAAGGGTAAGCTTAAGGGTAAAAGCAAGGGTAAGGGTAAGGGTAAGGGTAAGGGTAAGGGTAAGGGTAAGGGTAAGGGTAAGGGTAAGGGTAAAGGTAAGGGTAAGCCTAAGGGTCAAAGCAAGGGTAAGGGTAAGGGTAAGGGTAAGGGTAAGGGTAAGGGTAAGGGTAAGGGTAAGGGTAAGGGTAAGGGTAAGGGTAAGGGTAAGCTTAAGGGTAAAAGCAAGGGTAAGGGTAAGGGTAAGGGTAAGGGTAAGGGTAAGGGTAAGGGTAAGGGTAAGGGTAAGGGTAAGGGTAAGCTTAAGGGTAAGGGTAAGGGTAAGGGTAAGGGTAAGCCTAAGGGTAAAAGCAAGGGTGAGTGTAAGGGTAAGGGTAAGGGTAAGGGTAAGCTTAAGGGTAAAAGCAAGGGTAAGGGTAAGGGTAAGGGTAAGGGTAAGGGTAAGGGTAAGGGTAAGCTTAAGGGTAAAAGCAAGGGTAAGGGTAAGGCTAAGGGTAAGGGTAAGGGTAAGGGTAAGGCTAAAGGTAAGGGTAAGCCTAAGGGTAAAAGCAAGGGTAAGGGTAAGGGTAAGGGTAAGGGTAAGGGTAAGCTTAAGGGTAAAAGCAAGGGTAAGGGTAAGGGTAAGGGTAAGGGTAAGAGTAAGGGTATGGGTAAGGGTAAGCTTAAGGGTAAAAGCAAGGGTAAGGGTAAGGGTAAGGGTAAGGGTAAGGGTAAGGGTAAGGGTAAGGGTAAGGGTAAGGGTAAGGGTAAGGGTAAGCTTAAGGGTAAAAGCAAGGGTAAGGGTAAGGGTAAGGGTAAGGGTAAGGGTAAGGGTAAGGGTAAGGGTAAGGGTAAGGGTAAGGGTAAGGGTAAGCTTAAGGGTAAAAGCAAGGGTAAGGGTAAGGGTAAGGGTAAGGGTAAGGGTAAGGGTAATGGTAAGGGTAAAGGTAAGGGTAAGCCTAAGGGTAAAAGCAAGGGTAAGGGTAAGGGTAAGGGTAAGGGTAAGGGTAAGGTTAAGGGTAAGGGTTAGGGTAAGGGTAAGGGTAAGGGTAAGGGTAAGCATAAGGGTAAAAGCAAGGGTAAGGGTAAGGGTAAGGGTTAGGGTAAGGGTAAGGGTAAGGGTAAGCTTAAGGGTAAGGTAAGGGTAAGGGTAAGGGTAAGGGTAAGCTTAAGGGTAAAAGCAAGGGTAAGGGTAAGGGTAAGGGTAAGGGTAAGGGTAAGGGTAAGCTTAAGGGTAAAAGCAAGGGTAAGGGTAAGGGTAAGGGTAAGGGTAAGGGTAAGGGTAAGGGTAAGCTTAAGGGTAAGGGTAAGGGTAAGAGTAAGGGTAAGCTTAAGGTGAAAAGCAAGGGTAAGGGTCAGGGTAAGGGTGAGTGTAAGGGTAAGGGTAAGGGTAAGGGTAAGGGTGAGCTTAAGGGTAAAAGCAAGGGTAAGGGTAAGGTAAAGGGTAAGGGTAAGGGTAAGGGTAAGGGTAAGGGTTAGCTTAAGGGTAAAAGCAAGGGTAAGGGTAAGGGTAAGGGTATGGGTAAGGGTAAGGGTAAGGGTAAGGGTAAGGGTAAGGGTAAGGGTGAGGGTAAGGGTAAGGGTAAGGGTAAAGGTAAGGGTAAGCCTAAGGGTAAAAGCAAGGGTAAGGGTAAGGGTAAGGGTAAGGGTAAGAGTAAGGGTAAGGGTAAGGGTAAGCTTAAGGGTAAAAGCAAGGGTAAGGGTAAGGGTAAGGGTAAGGGTAAGCCTAAGGGTAAAAGCAAGGGTAAGGGTAAGGGTAAGGGTAAGGGTAAGGGTAAGCTTAAGGGTAAAAGCAAGGGTAAGGGTAAGGGTAAGGGTAAGGGTAAGGGTAAGCTTAAGGGTAAAAGCAAGGGTGAGGGTAAGGGTAAGGGTAAGGGTAAGGGTAAGGGTAAGGGTAAGGGTAAGGGTAAGGGTAAAGGTAAGGGTAAGCCTAAGAGTAAAAGCAAGGGTAAGGGTAAGGGTAAGGGTAAGGGTAAGGGGAAGGGTAAGGGTAAGGGTAAGGGTAAGGGTAAGCTTAAGGGTAAAAGCAAGGGTAAGGATAAGGGTAAGGGTAAGGGTAAGGGTAAGGGTGAGGGTAAGGGTAAGGGTAAGGGTAAGGGTAAGGGTAAGCTTAAGGGTAAAAGCAAGGGTAAGGGTAAGGGTAAGGGTAAGGGTAAGGGTAAGGGTAGGGGTAAGGGTAAGGGTAAGGGTAAGGGTAAGGGTAAGCTTAAGGGTAAAAGCAAGGGTAAGGGTTAGGGTAAGGGTAAGGGTAAGGGTAAGGGTAAGGGTAAGGGTAAGCTTAAGGGTAAAAGCAAGGGTAAGGGTAAGGGTAAGGGTAAGGGTAAGGGTAAGGGTAAGGGTAAAGGTAAGGGTAAGCCTAAGGGGAAAAGCAAGGGTAAGGGTAAGGGTAAGGGTAAGGGTAAGGGTAAGGGTAAGGGTAAGGGTAAGGGTAAGGGTAAGGGTAAGGGTAAGGGTAAGGGTAAGCTTAAGGGTATAAGCAAGGGTAAGGGTAAGGGTAAGGGTGAGGGTAAGGGTAAGGGTAAGGGTAAGGGTGAGCTTAAGGGTAAAGGCAAGGGTAAGGGTAAGGGTAAGGGTAAGGGTAAGGGTAAGGGTAAGGGTAAGGGTAAGCTTAAGGGTAAAAGCAAGGGTAAGGGTAAGGGTAAGGGTAAGGGTAAGGGTAAGAGTAAGGGTAAGGGTAAGGGTAAGGGTAAGGGTAAATGTAAGGTTAAGCCTAAGGGTAAAAGCAAGGGTAAGGGTAAGGGTAAGGGTAAGGGTAAGGGTAAGGGTAAGGGTAAGGGTAAGGGTAAGGGTAAGGGTAAGGGTAAGGGTAAGGGTAAGGGTAAGGGTAAGGGTAAGGGTAAGGGTAAGGGTAAGCTTAAGGGTAAAAGCAAGGGTAAGGGTAAGGGTAAGGGTAAGGGTAAGCCTAAGGGTAAAAGCAAGGGTAAGGGTAAGGGTAAGGGTAAGGGTAAGCTTAAGGGTAAAAGCAAGGGTAAGGGTAAGGGTAAGGGTAAGGGTAAGGGTAAGGGTAAGGGTAAGGGTAAGGGTAAAGGTAAGGGTAAGCCTAAGGGTCAAAGCAAGGGTAAGGGTAAGGGTAAGGGTAAGGGTAAGGGTAAGGGTAAGGGTAAGGGTAAGGGTAAGGGTAAGGGTAAGGGTAAGCTTAAGGGTAAGGGTAAGGGTAAGGGTAAGGGTAAGCCTAAGGGTAAAAGCAAGGGTAAGTGTAAGGGTAAGGGTAATGGTAAGGGTAAGCTTAAGGGTAAAAGCAAGGGTAAGGGTAAGGGTAAGGGTAAGGGTAAGGGTAAGGGTAAGGGTAAGCTTAAGGGTAAAAGCAAGGGTAAGGGTAAGGGTAAGGGTAAGGGTAAGGGTAAGGGTAAGGCTAAAGGTAAGGGTAAGCCTAAGGGTAAAAGCAAGAGTAAGGGTAAGGGTAAGGGTAAGGGTAAGGGTAAGGGTAAGGGTAAGGGTAAGGGTAAGGGTAAGGGTAAGGGTAAAGGTAAGGGTAAGGGTAAGCTTAAGGGTAAAAGCAAGGGTAAGGGTAAGGGTAAGGGTAAGGGTAAGAGTAAGGGTAAGGGTAAGGGTAAGCTTAAGGGTAAAAGCAAGGGTAAGGGTAAGGGTAAGGGTAAGGGTAAGGGTAAGGGTAAGGGTAAGGGTAAGGGTAAGGGTAAGGGTAAGCTTAAGGGTAAAAGCAAGGGTAAGGGTAAGGGTAAGGGTAAGGGTAAGGGTAAGGGTAAGGGTAAGGGTAAGGTTAAGGGTAAGGGTAAGCTTAAGGGTAAAAGCAAGGGTAAGGGTAAGGGTAAGGGTAAGGGTAAGGGTAAGGGTAATGGTAAGGGTAAAGGTAAGGGTAAGCCTAAGGGTAAAAGCAAGGGTAAGGGTAAGGGTAAGGGTAAGGGTAAGGGTAAGGTTAAGGGTAAGGGTTAGGGTAAGGGTAAGGGTAAGGGTAAGGGTAAGCTTAAGGGTAAAAGCAAGGGTAAGGGTAAGGGTAAGGGTAAGGGTAAGGGTAAGGGTAAAAGCAAGGGTAAGGGTAAGGGTAAGGGTAAGGGTAAGGGTAAGCTTAAGGGTAAAATCAAGGGTAAGGGTAAGGGTAAGGGTAAGGGTAAGGGTAAGGGTAAGGGTAAGCTTAAGGGTTAAAGCAAGGGTAAGGGTAAGGTTAAGGGTAAGGGTAAGGGTAAGGGTAAGCTTAAGGGTAAGGGTAAGGGTAAGGGTAAGGGTAAGCTTAAGGGTAAAAGCAAGGGTAAGGGTCAGGGTAAGGGTAAGTGTAAGGGTAAGGGTAAGGGTAAGGGTAAGGGTGAGCTTAAGGGTAAAAGCAAGGGTAGGGGTAAGGTTAAGGGTAAGGGTAAGGGTAAGGGTAAGGGTAAGGGTAAGGGTAAGGGTAAGGGTAAGGGTAAGGGTAAGGGTAAAGGTAAGGGTAAGCCTAAGGGTAAAAGCAAGGGTAAGGGTAAGGGTAAGGGTAAGGGTAAGAGTAAGGGTAAGGGTAAGGGTAAGGGTAAGCTTAAGGGTAAAAGCAAGGGTAAGGGTAAGGGTAAGGGTAAGGGTAAGCCTAAGGGTAAAAGCAAGGGTAAGGGTAAGGGTAAGGGTAAGGGTAAGGGTAAGCTTAAGGGTAAAAGCAAGGGTAAGGGTAAGGGTAAGGGTAAGGGTAAGGGTAAGGGTAAGCTTAAGGGTAAAAGCAAGGGTGAGGGTAAGGGTAAGGGTAAGGGTAAGGGTAAGGGTAAGGGTAAGGGTAAGGGTAAGCTTAAGGGTAAAAGCAAGGGTAAGGGTAAGGGTAAGGGTAAGGGTAAGGGTAAGGGTAAGGGTAAGGGTAAGGGTAAGGGTAAGGGTAAGGGTAAGGGTAAGGGTAAGGGTAAGGGTAAGGGTAAGGGTAAGGGTAAGGGTAAGCTTAAGAGTAAAAGCAAGGGTAAGGGTAAGGGTAAGGGTAAGGGTAAGGGTAAAGGTAAGGGTAAGCCTAAGGGTAAAAGCAAGGGTAAGGGTAATGGTAAGGGTAAGGGTAAGGGTTAGGGTAAGGGTAAGGGTAAGGGTAAGGGTAAGGGTAAGGGTAAGGGTAAGGGTAAGGGTAAGGGTAAGGGTAAGGGTAAGGGTAAGCTTAAGGGTAAAAGCAAGGGTAAGGGTAAGGGAAAGGGTAAGGGTAAGCCTAAGGGTAAAAGCGAGGGTAAGGGTAAGGGTAAGGGTAAGGGTAAGGGTAAGCTTAAGGGTAAAAGCAAGAGTAAGGGTAAGGGTAAGGGTAAGGGTAAGGGTAAGGGTAAGCTTAAGGGTAAAAGCAAGGGTAAGGGTAAAGGTAAGGGTAAGGGTAAGGGTAAGGGTAAGGGTAAGGGTAAGGGTAAGGGTAAAAGTAAGGGTAAGCCTAAGGGTAAAAGCAAGGGTAGGGGTAAGGGTAAGGGTAAGGGTAAGGGTAAGGTTAAGGGTAAGGGTAAGGGTAAGCTTAAGGGTAAAAGCAAGGGTAAGGGTAAGGGTAAGGGTAAGGGTAAGGGTAAGGGTAAGGGTAAGGGTAAGGGTAAGGGTAAGGGTAAGTTTAAGGGTAAGGGTAAGGGTAAGGGTAAGCTTAAGGGTGAAAGCAAGGGTAAGGGTAAGGGTAAGGGTAAGGGTAAGCTTAAGGGTAAAAGCAAGGGTAAGGGTAAGGGTAAGGGTAAGGGTAAGGGTAAGGGTGAGGGTAAGGGTAAGGGTAAGGGTAAGGGTAAGGGTAAGGGTAAGGGTAAGGGTAAGCTTAAGGGTAAGGGTAAGGGTAAGGGTAAGGGTAAGCTTAAGGGTAAAAGCAAGGGTAAGGGTAAGGGTAAGGGTAAGGGTAAGGGTAAGGGTAAGCTTAAGGGTAAGGGTAAGGGTAAGGGTAAGGGTAAGCTTAAGGGTAAAATCAAGGGTAAGGGTAAGGGTGAGGGTAAGGGTAAGGGTAAGGGTAAGGGTAAGGGTAAGCTTAAGGGTAAGGGTAAGGGTAAGGGTAAGCTTAAGGGTAAAAGCAAGGGTAAGGGTAAGGGTAAGGGTAAGGGTAAGGGTAAGGGTAAGGGTAAGGGTAAGGGTAAGGGTAAGGGTAAGGGTAAGGGTAAGGGTAAGGGAAAGCTTAAGGGTAAGGGTAAGGGTAAGGGTAAGGGTAAGCTTAAGGGTAAAAGCAAGGGTAAGGGTAAGGGTGAGGGTGAGGGTAAGGGTAAGGGTAAGGGTAAAGGTAAGGGTAAGCCTAAGAGTAAAAGCAAGGGTAAGGGTAAGGGTAAGGGTAAGGGTAAGGGTAAGGGTAAGGGTAAGGGTAAGGGTAAGGGTAAGGGTAAGGGTAAGGGTAAGCTTAAGGGTAAAAGCAAGGGTAAGGATAAGGGTAAGGGTAAGGGTAAGGGTAAGGGTAAGGGTAAGGGTAAGGGTAAGGGTAAGGGTAAGGGTAAGGGTAAGGGTAAGGGTAAGGGTAAGCTTAAGGGTAAAAGCAAGGGTAAGGGTAAGGGTAAGGGTAAGGGTAAGGGTAAGGGTAAGGGTAAGGGTAAGGGTAAGGGTAAGGGTAAGGGTAAGGGTAAGGGTAAGGGTAAGGGTAAGCTTAAGGGTAAAAGCAAGGGTAAGGGTTAGGGTAAGGGTAAGGGTAAGGGTAAGGGTAAGCTTAAGGGTAAAAGCAAGGGTAAGGGTAAGGTAAGGGTAAGGGTAAGGGTAAGGGTAAGGGTAAGGGTAAGGGTAAGGGTAAGGGTAAGGGTAAGGGTAAGGGTAAGGGTAAGGGTAAGGGTAAGGGTAAGGGTAAGGGTAAGGGTAAGGGTAAGGGTAAGGGTAAGGGTAAGCTTAAGGGTAAGGGTAAGGGTAAGGGTAAGGGTAAGCCTAAGGGTAAAAGCAAGGGTAAGGGTAAGGGTAAGGGTAAGGGTAAGCTTAAGGGTAAAAGCAAGGGTAAGGGTAAGGCTTAGGGTAAGGGTAAGGGTAAGGGTAAGGGTAAGCTTAAGGGTAAAAGCAAGGGTAAGGGTAAGGGTAAGGGTAAGGGTAAGGGTAAGGGTAAAGGTGAGGGTAAGCCTAAGGGTGAAAGCAAGGGTAAGGGTAAGGGTAAGGGTAAGGGTAAGGGTAAGGGTAAGGGTAAGGGTAAGGGTAGGGGTAAGAGTAAGGGTAAGGGTAAGCTTAAGGGTAAAAGCAAGGGTAAGGGTAAGGGTAAGGGTGAGGGTAAGGGTAAGGGTAAGCTTAAGGGTAAAAGCAAGGGTAAGGGTAAGGGTAAGGGTAAGGGTAAGGGTAAGGGTAAGGGTAAGGGTAAGGGTAAGGGTAAGGGTAAGGGTAAGGGTAAGGGTAAGGGTAAGGGTAAGGGTAAGGGTAAGCTTAAGGGTAAAAGCAAGGGTAAGGGTAAGGGTAAGGGTAAGGGTAAGGGTAAGGGTAATGGTAAGGGTAAAGGTAAGGGTAAGCCTAAGGGTAAAAGCAAGGGTAAGGGTAAGGGTAAGGGTAGGGGTAAGGGTAAGGGTAAGGGTAAGGGTAAGGGTAAGGGTAAGGGTGAGGGTAAGCTTAAGGGTAAAAGCAAGGGTAAGGGTAAGGGTAAGGGTAAGGGTAAGCTTAAGGGTAAGGGTAAGGGTAAGGGTAAGGGTAAGCGTAAGGGTAAAAGCAAGGGTAAGGGTAAAGGTAAGGGTAAGGGTAAGGGTAAGCTTAAGGGTAAAAGCAAGGGTAAGGGTAAGGGTAAGGGTAAGGGTAAGGGTAAGGGTAAGGGTAAGCTTAAGTGTAAGGGTAAGGGTAAGGGTAAGCTTAAGGGTAAAAGCAAGGGTAAGGGTAAGAGTAAGGGTAAGGGTAAGGGTAAGGGTAAGGGTAAGGGTAAGGGTGAGCTTAAGGGTAAAAGCAAGGGTAAGGGTAAGGGTAAGGGTAAGGGTAAGGGTAAGGGTAAGGGTAAGGGTAAGCTTAAGGGTAAAAGCAAGGGTAAGGGTAAGGGTAAGGGTAAGGGTAAGGGTAAGGGTAAGGGTAAGGGTAAGGGTAAGGGTAAGGGTAAGGGTAAGGGTAAGGGTAAAGGTAAGGGTAAGCCTAAGGGTAAAAGCAAGGGTAAGGGTAAGGGTAAGGGTAAGGGTAAGGGTAAGAGTAAGGGTAAGGGTAAGGGTAAGGGTAAGCTTAAGGGTAAAAGCAAGGGTAAGGGTAAGGGTAAGGGTAAGGGTAAGCCTAAGGGTAAAAGCAAGGGTAAGGGTAAGGGTAAGGGTAAGGGTAAGGGTAAGCTTAAGGGTAAAAGCAAGGGTAAGGGTAAGGGCAAGGGTAAGGGTAAGGGTAAGGGTAAGCTTAAGGGTAAAAGCAAGGGTGAGGGTAAGGGTAAGGGTAAGGGTAAGGGTAAGGGTAAGGGTAAGGGTAAGGGTAAGGGTAAGGGTAAGGGTAAGGGTAAGGGTAAGGGTAAGGGTAAGCTTAAGGGTAAAAGCAAGGGTAAGGGTAAGGGTAAGGGTAAGGGTAAGGGTAAGGGTAAGGGTAAGGGTAAGGGTAAGGGTAAGCTTAAGGGTAAAAGCAAGGGTAAGGGTAAGGGTAAGGGTAAGGGTAAGGGTAAAGGTAAGGGTAAGCCTAAGGGTAAAAGCAAGGGTAAGGGTAAGGGTAAGGGTAAGGGTAAGGGTAAGGGTAAGGGTAAGGGTAAGGGTAAGGGTGAGGGTAAGGGTAAGGGTAAGGGTAAGGGTAAGGGTAAGGGTAAGGGTAAGGGTAAGGGTAAGGGTAAGGGTAAGGGTAAGGGTAAGGGTAAGGGTAAGGGTAAGGGTAAGCTTAAGGGTAAAAGCAAGGGTAAGGGTAAGGGTAAGGGTAAGGGTAAGCCTAAGGGTAAAAGCAAGGGTAAGGGTAAGGGTAAGGGTAAGCTTAAGGGTAAAAGCAAGGGTAAGGGTAAGGGTGAGGGTAAGGGTAAGGGTAAGGGTAAGGGTAAGCTTAAGGGTAAAAGCAAGGGTAAGGGTAAGGGTAAGGGTAAGGGTAAGGGTAAGGGTAAGGGTAAAGGTAAGGGTAAGCCTAAGGGTAAAAGCAAGGGTAAGGGTAAGGGTAAGGGTAAGGGTAAGGGTAAGGGTAAGGGTAAGGGTAAGCTTAAGGGTAAAAGCAAGGGTAAGGGTAAGGGTAAGGGTAAGGGTACGGGTAAGGGTAAGGGTAAGGGTAAGGGTAAGGGTAAGCTTAAGGGTAAGGGTAAGGGTAAGGGTAAGGGTGAGCTTAAGGGTAAAAGCAAGGGTAAGGGTAAGGGTAAGGGTAAGGGTAAGCTTAAGGGTAAAAGCAAGGGTAAGGGTAAGGGTAAGGGTAAGGGTAAGGGTAAGGGTAAGCTTAAGGGTAAGGGTAAGGGTAAGGGTAAGGGTAAGCTTAAGGGTAAAAGCAAGGGTAAGGGTAAGGGTAAGGGTAAGGGTAAGGGTAAGCTTAAGGGTAAGGGTAAGGGTAAGGGTAAGGGTAAGCTTAAGGGTAAAAGCAAGGGTAAGGTTAAGGGTAAGGGTAAGGGTAAGGGTAAGGGTAAGGGTAAGGGTAAGGGTAAGGGTAAGGGTAAGCTTAAGGGTAAGGGTAAGGGTAAGGGTAAGGGTAAGCTTAAGGGTAAAAGCAAGGGTAAGGGTAAGGGTAAGGGTAAGGGTAAGGGTAAGGGTAAGGGTAAGGGTAAGGGTAAGGGTAAGGGTAAGGGTAAGGGTAAGGGTAAGGGTAAGGGTAAGGGTAAGGGTAAGGGTAAGGGTAAGCTTAAGGGTAAGGGTAAGGGTAAGGGTAAGCTTAAGGGTAAAAGCAAGGGTAAGGGTAAGGGTAAGGGTAAGGGTAAGGGTAAGCTTAAGGGTAAAAGCAAGGGTAAGGGTAAGGGTAAGGGTAAGGGTAAGGGTAAGGGTAAGGGTAAGGGTAAGGGTAAGGGTAAGGGTAAGGGTAAGGGTAAGGGTAAGGGTAAGCTTAAGGGTAAGGGTAAGGGTAAGGGTAAGCTTAAGGGTAAAAGCAAGGGTAAGGGTAAGGGTAAGGGTAAGGGTAAAGGTAAGGGTAAGCCTAAGGGTAAAAGCAAGGGTAAGGGTAAGGGTAAGGGTAAGGGTAAGGGTAAGGGTAAGGGTAAGGGTAAGGGTAAGGGTAAGGGTAAGGGTAAGGGTAAGGGTAAGGGTAAGCTTAAGGGTAAAAGCAAGGGTAAGGGTAAGGGTAAGGGTAAGGGTAAGGGTAAGGGTAAGGGTAAGGGTAAGGGTAAGGGTAAGCTTAAGGGTAAAAGCAAGGGTAAGGGTAAGGGTAAGGGTAAGGGTAAGGGTAAGGGTAAGGGTAAGGGTAAGGGTAAGGGTAAGGGTAAGGGTAAGGGTAAGCTTAAGGGTAAAAGCAAGGGTAAGGGTAAGGGTAAGGGTAAGGGTAAGGGTTAGGGTAAGGGTAAAGGTAAGGGTAAGCCTAAGGGTAAAAGCAAGGGTAAGGGTAAGGGTAAGGGTAAGGGTAAGGGTAAGGGTAAGGGTAAGGGTAAGGGTAAGGGTAAGGGTAAGAGTAAGGGTAAGGGTAAGGGTAAGCTTAAGGGTAAAAGCAAGGGTAAGGGTAAGGGTAAGCCTAAGGGTAAAAGCAAGGGTAAGGGTAAGGTTAAGGGTAAGGGTAAGGGTAAGCTTAAGGGTAAAAGCAAGGGTAAGGGTAAGGGTAAGGGTAAGGGTAAGGGTAAGCTAAAGGGTAAAAGCAAGGGTAAGGGTAAGGGTGAGGGTGAGGGTAAGGGTAAGGGTAAGGGTAAAGGTAAGGGTAAGCCTAAGAGTAAAAGCAAGGGTAAGGGTAAGGGTAAGGGTAAGGGTAAGGGTAAGGGTAAGGGTAAGGGTAAGGGTAAGGGTAAGGGTAAGCTTAAGGGTAAATGCAAGGGTAAGGATAAGGGTAAGGGTAAGGGTAAGGGTAAGGGTAAGGGTAAGGGTAAGGGTAAGGGTAAGGGTAAGCTTAAGGGTAAAAGCAAGGGTAAGGGTAAGGGTAAGGGTAAGGGTAAGGGTAAGGGTAAGGGTAAGGGTAAGGGTAAGGGTAAGGGTAAGGGTAAGGGTAAGCTTAAGGGTAAAAGCAAGGGTAAGGGTTAGGGTAAGGGTAAGGGTAAGGGTAAGGGTAAGGGTAAGCTTAAGGGTAAAAGCAAGGGTAAGGGTAAGGGTAAGGGTAAGGGTAAGGGTAAGGGTAAGGGTAAGGGTAAAGGTAAGGGTAAGCTTAAGGGTAAAAGCAAGGGTAAGGGTAAGGGTAAGGGTAAGGGTAAGGGTGAGGGTAAGGGTAAGGGTAAGGGTAAAGGTAAGGGTAAGCTTAAGGGTATAAGCAAGGGTAAGGGTAAGGGTAAGGGTGAGGGTAAGGGTAAGGGTAAGGGTAAGGGTAAGCTTAAGGGTAAAAGCAAGGGTAAGGGTAAGGGTAAGGGTAAGGGTGAGGGTAAGGGTAAGGGTAAGGGTAAGCTTAAGGGTAAAAGCAAGGGTAAGGGTAAGGGTAAGGGTAAGGGTAAGGGTAAGGGTAAGGGTAAGGGTAAGGGTAAGGGTAAGGGTAAGGGTAAGGGTAAGGGTAAGGGTAAAGGTAAGGTTAAGCCTAAGGGTAAAAGCAAGGGTAAGGGTAAGGGTAAGAGTAAGGGTAAGGGTAAGGGTAAGGGTAAGGGTAAGGGTAAGGGTAAGGGTAAGGGTAAGGGTAAGCTTAAGGGTAAAAGCAAGGATAAGGGTAAGGGTAAGGGTAAGGGTAAGCCTAAGGGTAAAAGCAAGGGTAAGGGTAAGGGTAAGGGTAAGGGTAAGGGTAAGCTTAAGGGTAAAAGCAAGGGTAAGGGTAAGGGTAATGGTAAGGGTAAGGGTAAGGGTAAAGGTAAGGGTAAGCCTAAGGGTCAAAGCAAGGGTAAGGGTAAGGGTAAGGGTAAGGGTAAGGGTAAGGGTAAGGGTAAGGGTAAGGGTAAGGGTAAGCTTAAGGGTAAAAGCAAGGGTAAGGGTAAGGGTAAGGGTAAGGGTAAGGGTAAAGGTAAGGGTAAGCCTAAGGGTAAAAGCAAGGGTAAGGGTAAGGGTAAGGGTAAGGGTAAGGGTAAGGGTAAGGGTAAGGGTAAGCTTAAGGGTAAAAGCAAGGGTAAGGGTAAGGGTAAGGGTAAGGGTACGGGTAAGGGTAAGGGTAAGGGTAAGGGTAAGGGTAAGCTTAAGGGTAAGGGTAAGGGTAAGGGTAAGGGTGAGCTTAAGGGTAAAAGCAAGGGTAAGGGTAAGGGTAAGGGTAAGGGTAAGCTTAAGGGTAAAAGCAAGGGTAAGGGTAAGGGTAAGGGTAAGGGTAAGGGTAAGGGTAAGCTTAAGGGTAAGGGTAAGGGTAAGGGTAAGGGTAAGCTTAAGGGTAAAAGCAAGGGTAAGGGTAAGGGTAAGGGTAAGGGTAAGGGTAAGCTTAAGGGTAAGGGTAAGGGTAAGGGTAAGGGTAAGCTTAAGGGTAAAAGCAAGGGTAAGGTTAAGGGTAAGGGTAAGGGTAAGGGTAAGGGTAAGGGTAAGGGTAAGGGTAAGGGTAAGGGTAAGCTTAAGGGTAAGGGTAAGGGTAAGGGTAAGGGTAAGCTTAAGGGTAAAAGCAAGGGTAAGGGTAAGGGTAAGGGTAAGGGTAAGGGTAAGGGTAAGGGTAAGGGTAAGGGTAAGGGTAAGGGTAAGGGTAAGGGTAAGGGTAAGGGTAAGGGTAAGGGTAAGGGTAAGGGTAAGGGTAAGCTTAAGGGTAAGGGTAAGGGTAAGGGTAAGCTTAAGGGTAAAAGCAAGGGTAAGGGTAAGGGTAAGGGTAAGGGTAAGGGTAAGCTTAAGGGTAAAAGCAAGGGTAAGGGTAAGGGTAAGGGTAAGGGTAAGGGTAAGGGTAAGGGTAAGGGTAAGGGTAAGGGTAAGGGTAAGGGTAAGGGTAAGGGTAAGGGTAAGCTTAAGGGTAAGGGTAAGGGTAAGGGTAAGCTTAAGGGTAAAAGCAAGGGTAAGGGTAAGGGTAAGGGTAAGGGTAAAGGTAAGGGTAAGCCTAAGGGTAAAAGCAAGGGTAAGGGTAAGGGTAAGGGTAAGGGTAAGGGTAAGGGTAAGGGTAAGGGTAAGGGTAAGGGTAAGGGTAAGGGTAAGGGTAAGGGTAAGGGTAAGCTTAAGGGTAAAAGCAAGGGTAAGGGTAAGGGTAAGGGTAAGGGTAAGGGTAAGGGTAAGGGTAAGGGTAAGGGTAAGGGTAAGCTTAAGGGTAAAAGCAAGGGTAAGGGTAAGGGTAAGGGTAAGGGTAAGGGTAAGGGTAAGGGTAAGGGTAAGGGTAAGGGTAAGGGTAAGGGTAAGGGTAAGCTTAAGGGTAAAAGCAAGGGTAAGGGTAAGGGTAAGGGTAAGGGTAAGGGTTAGGGTAAGGGTAAAGGTAAGGGTAAGCCTAAGGGTAAAAGCAAGGGTAAGGGTAAGGGTAAGGGTAAGGGTAAGGGTAAGGGTAAGGGTAAGGGTAAGGGTAAGGGTAAGGGTAAGAGTAAGGGTAAGGGTAAGGGTAAGCTTAAGGGTAAAAGCAAGGGTAAGGGTAAGGGTAAGCCTAAGGGTAAAAGCAAGGGTAAGGGTAAGGTTAAGGGTAAGGGTAAGGGTAAGCTTAAGGGTAAAAGCAAGGGTAAGGGTAAGGGTAAGGGTAAGGGTAAGGGTAAGCTAAAGGGTAAAAGCAAGGGTAAGGGTAAGGGTGAGGGTGAGGGTAAGGGTAAGGGTAAGGGTAAAGGTAAGGGTAAGCCTAAGAGTAAAAGCAAGGGTAAGGGTAAGGGTAAGGGTAAGGGTAAGGGTAAGGGTAAGGGTAAGGGTAAGGGTAAGGGTAAGGGTAAGCTTAAGGGTAAATGCAAGGGTAAGGATAAGGGTAAGGGTAAGGGTAAGGGTAAGGGTAAGGGTAAGGGTAAGGGTAAGGGTAAGGGTAAGCTTAAGGGTAAAAGCAAGGGTAAGGGTAAGGGTAAGGGTAAGGGTAAGGGTAAGGGTAAGGGTAAGGGTAAGGGTAAGGGTAAGGGTAAGGGTAAGGGTAAGCTTAAGGGTAAAAGCAAGGGTAAGGGTTAGGGTAAGGGTAAGGGTAAGGGTAAGGGTAAGGGTAAGCTTAAGGGTAAAAGCAAGGGTAAGGGTAAGGGTAAGGGTAAGGGTAAGGGTAAGGGTAAGGGTAAGGGTAAAGGTAAGGGTAAGCTTAAGGGTAAAAGCAAGGGTAAGGGTAAGGGTAAGGGTAAGGGTAAGGGTGAGGGTAAGGGTAAGGGTAAGGGTAAAGGTAAGGGTAAGCTTAAGGGTATAAGCAAGGGTAAGGGTAAGGGTAAGGGTGAGGGTAAGGGTAAGGGTAAGGGTAAGGGTAAGCTTAAGGGTAAAAGCAAGGGTAAGGGTAAGGGTAAGGGTAAGGGTGAGGGTAAGGGTAAGGGTAAGGGTAAGCTTAAGGGTAAAAGCAAGGGTAAGGGTAAGGGTAAGGGTAAGGGTAAGGGTAAGGGTAAGGGTAAGGGTAAGGGTAAGGGTAAGGGTAAGGGTAAGGGTAAGGGTAAGGGTAAAGGTAAGGTTAAGCCTAAGGGTAAAAGCAAGGGTAAGGGTAAGGGTAAGAGTAAGGGTAAGGGTAAGGGTAAGGGTAAGGGTAAGGGTAAGGGTAAGGGTAAGGGTAAGGGTAAGCTTAAGGGTAAAAGCAAGGATAAGGGTAAGGGTAAGGGTAAGGGTAAGCCTAAGGGTAAAAGCAAGGGTAAGGGTAAGGGTAAGGGTAAGGGTAAGGGTAAGCTTAAGGGTAAAAGCAAGGGTAAGGGTAAGGGTAATGGTAAGGGTAAGGGTAAGGGTAAAGGTAAGGGTAAGCCTAAGGGTCAAAGCAAGGGTAAGGGTAAGGGTAAGGGTAAGGGTAAGGGTAAGGGTAAGGGTAAGGGTAAGGGTAAGGGTAAGCTTAAGGGTAAAAGCAAGGGTAAGGGTAAGGGTAAGGGTAAGGGTAAGGGTAAGGGTAAGGGTAAGGGTAAGGGTAAGGGTAAGGGTAAGGGTAAGGGTAAGGGTAAGCTTAAGGGTAAGGGTAAGGGTAAGGGTAAGGGTAAGCCTAAGGGTAAAAGCAAGGGTAAGTGTAAGGGTAAGGGTAAGGGTAAGGGTAAGCTTAAGGGTAAAAGCAAGGGTAAGGGTAAGGGTAAGGGTAAGGGTAAGGGTAAGGGTAAGGGTTAGGCTAAAGGTAAGGGTAAGCCTAAGGGTAAAAGCAAGGGTAAGAGTAAGGGTAAGGGTAAGGGTAAGGGTAAGGGTAAGGGTAAGGGTAAGGGTAAGGGTAAGGGTAAGGGTAAGGGTAAGGGTAAGGGTAAGGGTAAAGGTAAGGGTAAGGGTAAGCTTAAGGGTAAAAGCAAGGGTAAGGGTAAGGGTAAGGGTAAGGGTAAGAGTAAGGGTAAGGGTAAGGGTAAGCTTATGGGTAAAAGCAAGGGTAAGGGTAAGGGTAAGGGTAAGGGTAAGGGTAAGGGTAAGGGTAAGGGTAAGGGTAAGGGTAAGGGTAAGGGTAAGGGTAAGGGTAAGGGTAAGGGTAAGCTTAAGGGTAAAAGCAAGGGTAAGGGTAAGGGTAAGGGTAAGGGTAAGGGTAAGGGTAAGGGTAAGGGTAATGGTAAGGGTAAAGGTAAGGGTAAGCCTAAGGGTAAAAGCAAGGGTAAGGGTAAGGGTAAAGGTAAGGGTAAGGGTAAGGTTAAGGGTAAGGGTTAGGGTAAGGGTAAGGGTAAGGGTAAGGGTAAGCTTAAGGGTAAAAGCAAGGGTAAGGGTAAGGGTAAGGGTAAGGGTAAGGGTAAGGGTAAGCTTAAGGGTAAGGGTAAGGGTAAGGGTAAGGGAAAGGGTAAGCTTAAGGGAAAAAGCAAGGGTAAGGGTAAGGGTAAGGGTAAGGGTAAGGGTAAGCTTAAGGGTAAAAGCAAGAGTAAGGGTAAGGGTAAGGGTAAGGGTAAGGGTAAGGGTAAGGGTGAGGGTAAGCTTAAGGGTAAGGGTAAGGGTAAGGGTAAGCTTAAGGGTAAAAGCAAGGGTAAGGGTCAGGGTAAGGGTAAGTGTAAGGGTAAGGGTAAGGGTAAGGGTAAGGGTGAGCTTAAGGGTAAAAGCAAGGGTAAGGGTAAGGTTAAGGGTAAGGGTAAGGGTAAGGGTAAGGGTAAGGGTTAGCTTAAGGTTAAAAGCAAGGGTAAGGGTAAGGGTAAGGGTAAGGGTAAGGGTAAGGGTAAGGGTAAGGGTAAGGGTAAGGGTAAGGGTAAGGGTAAGGGTAAGGGTAAGGGTAAGGGTAAGGGTAAGGGTAAGGGTAAGGGTAAGGGTAAAGGTAAGGGTAAGCCTAAGGGTAAAAGCAAGGGTAAGGGTAAGGGTAAGGGTAAGGGTAAGAGTAAGGGTAAGGGTAAGGGTAAGGTTAAGCTTAAGGGTAAAAGCAAGGGTAAGGGTAAGGGTAAGGGTAAGGGTAAGCCTAAGGGTAAAAGCAAGGGTAAGGGAAAGGGTAAGGGTAAGGGTAAGGGTAAGTTTAAGGGTAAAAGCAAGGGTAAGGGTAAGGGTAAGGGTAAGGGTAAGGGTAAGGGTAAGGGTAAGGGTAAGGGTAAGGGTAAGGGTAAGGGTAAGGGTAAGGGTAAGGGTAAGGGTAAGGGTAAGGGTAAGGGTAAGCTTAAGGGTATAAGCAAGGGTAAGGGTAAGGGTAAGGGTGAGGGTAAGGGTAAGGGTAAGGGTAAGGGTAAGCTTAAGGGTAAAAGCAAGGGTAAGGGTAAGGGTAAGGGTAAGGGTAAGGGTAAGGGTAAGGGTAAGGGTAAGCTTAAGGGTAAAAGCAAGGGTAAGGGTAAGGGTAAGGGTAAGGGTAAGGGTAAGGGTAAGGGTAAGGGTAAGGGTAAGGGTAAGGGTAAGGGTAAGGGTAAGGGTAAGGGTAAGGGTAAAGGTAAGGTTAAGCCTAAGGGTAAAAGCAACGGTAAGGGTAAGGGTAAGGGTAAGGGTAAGGGTAAGGGTAAGGGTAAGGGTAAGGGTAAGGGTAAGGGTAAGGGTAAGGGTAAGCTTAAGGGTAAAAGCAAGGGTAAGGGTAAGGGTAAGGGTAAGGGTAAGCCTAAGGGTAAAAGCAAGGGTAAGGGTAAGGGTAAGGGTAAGGGTAAGCTTAAGGGTAAAAGCAAGGGTAAGGGTAAGGGTAAGGGTAAGGGTAAGGGTAAGGGTAAGGGTAAGGGTAAGGGTAAGGGTAAGGGTAAGGGTAAGGGTAAGGGTAAGGGTAAGCTTAAGGGTAAAAGCAAGGGTAAGGGTAAGGGTAAGGGTAAGGGTAAGGGTAAGGGTAAGGGTAAGGGTAAGGGTAAGGGTAAAGGTAAGGGTAAGCCTAAGGGTCAAAGCAAGGGTAAGGGTAAGGGTAAGGGTAAGGGTAAGGGTAAGGGTAAGGGTAAGGGTAAGGGTAAGGGTAAGGGTAAGGGTAAGGGTAAGCTTAAGGGTAAAAGCAAGGGTAAGGGTAAGGGTAAGGGTAAGGGTAAGGGTAAGGGTAAGGGTAAGGGTAAGGGTAAGGGTAAGGGTAAGCTTAAGGGTAAGGGTAAGGGTAAGGGTAAGGGTAAGCCTAAGGGTAAAAGCAAGGGTGAGTGTAAGGGTAAGGGTAAGGGTAAGGGTTAGCTTAAGGGTAAAAGCAAGGGTAAGGGTAAGGGTAAGGGTAAGGGTAAGGGTAAGGGTAAGGGTAAGCTTAAGGGTAAAAGCAAGGGTAAGGGTAAGGCTAAGGGTAAGGGTAAGGGTAAGGGTAAGGCTAAAGGTAAGGGTAAGCCTAAGGGTAAAAGCAAGGGTAAGGGTAAGGGTAAGGGTAAGGGTAAGGGTAAGCTTAAGGGTAAAAGCAAGGGTAAGGGTAAGGGTAAGGGTAAGGGTAAGAGTAAGGGTATGGGTAAGGGTAAGCTTAAGGGTAAAAGCAAGGGTAAGGGTAAGGGTAAGGGTAAGGGTAAGGGTAAGGGTAAGGGTAAGGGTAAGGGTAAGGGTAAGGGTAAGGGTAAGCTTAAGGGTAAAAGCAAGGGTAAGGGTAAGGGTAAGGGTAAGGGTAAGGGTAAGGGTAAGGGTAAGGGTAAGGGTAAGGGTAAGGGTAAGGGTAAGCTTAAGGGTAAAAGCAAGGGTAAGGGTAAGGGTAAGGGTAAGGGTAAGGGTAAGGGTAATGGTAAGGGTAAAGGTAAGGGTAAGCCTAAGGGTAAAAGCAAGGGTAAGGGTAAGGGTAAGGGTAAGGGTAAGGGTAAGGTTAAGGGTAAGGGTTAGGGTAAGGGTAAGGGTAAGGGTAAGGGTAAGCATAAGGGTAAAAGCAAGGGTAAGGGTAAGGGTAAGGGTTAGGGTAAGGGTAAGGGTAAGGGTAAGCTTAAGGGTAAGGTAAGGGTAAGGGTAAGGGTAAGGGTAAGCTTAAGGGTAAAAGCAAGGGTAAGGGTAAGGGTAAGGGTAAGGGTAAGGGTAAGGGTAAGCTTAAGGGTAAAAGCAAGGGTAAGGGTAAGGGTAAGGGTAAGGGTAAGGGTAAGGGTAAGGGTAAGCTTAAGGGTAAGGGTAAGGGTAAGAGTAAGGGTAAGCTTAAGGTGAAAAGCAAGGGTAAGGGTCAGGGTAAGGGTGAGTGTAAGGGTAAGGGTAAGGGTAAGGGTAAGGGTGAGCTTAAGGGTAAAAGCAAGGGTAAGGGTAAGGTAAAGGGTAAGGGTAAGGGTAAGGGTAAGGGTAAGGGTTAGCTTAAGGGTAAAAGCAAGGGTAAGGGTAAGGGTAAGGGTATGGGTAAGGGTAAGGGTAAGGGTAAGGGTAAGGGTAAGGGTAAGGGTGAGGGTAAGGGTAAGGGTAAGGGTAAAGGTAAGGGTAAGCCTAAGGGTAAAAGCAAGGGTAAGGGTAAGGGTAAGGGTAAGGGTAAGAGTAAGGGTAAGGGTAAGGGTAAGCTTAAGGGTAAAAGCAAGGGTAAGGGTAAGGGTAAGGGTAAGGGTAAGCCTAAGGGTAAAAGCAAGGGTAAGGGTAAGGGTAAGGGTAAGGGTAAGGGTAAGCTTAAGGGTAAAAGCAAGGGTAAGGGTAAGGGTAAGGGTAAGGGTAAGGGTAAGCTTAAGGGTAAAAGCAAGGGTGAGGGTAAGGGTAAGGGTAAGGGTAAGGGTAAGGGTAAGGGTAAGGGTAAGGGTAAGGGTAAAGGTAAGGGTAAGCCTAAGAGTAAAAGCAAGGGTAAGGGTAAGGGTAAGGGTAAGGGTAAGGGGAAGGGTAAGGGTAAGGGTAAGGGTAAGGGTAAGCTTAAGGGTAAAAGCAAGGGTAAGGATAAGGGTAAGGGTAAGGGTAAGGGTAAGGGTGAGGGTAAGGGTAAGGGTAAGGGTAAGGGTAAGGGTAAGCTTAAGGGTAAAAGCAAGGGTAAGGGTAAGGGTAAGGGTAAGGGTAAGGGTAAGGGTAGGGGTAAGGGTAAGGGTAAGGGTAAGGGTAAGGGTAAGCTTAAGGGTAAAAGCAAGGGTAAGGGTTAGGGTAAGGGTAAGGGTAAGGGTAAGGGTAAGGGTAAGCTTAAGGGTAAAAGCAAGGGTAAGGGTAAGGGTAAGGGTAAGGGTAAGGGTAAGGGTAAGGGTAAAGGTAAGGGTAAGCCTAAGGGTAAAAGCAAGGGTAAGGGTAAGGGTAAGGGTAAGGGTAAGGGTAAGGGTAAGGGTAAGGGTAAGGGTAAGGGTAAGGGTAAGGGTAAGGGTAAGGGTAAGGGTAAGGGTAAGCTTAAGGGTATAAGCAAGGGTAAGGGTAAGGGTAAGGGTGAGGGTAAGGGTAAGGGTAAGGGTAAGGGTGAGCTTAAGGGTAAAAGCAAGGGTAAGGGTAAGGGTAAGGGTAAGGGTAAGGGTAAGGGTAAGGGTAAGGGTAAGCTTAAGGGTGAAAGCAAGGGTAAGGGTAAGGGTAAGGGTAAGGGTAAGGGTAAGAGTAAGGGTAAGGGTAAGGGTAAGGGTAAGGGTAAATGTAAGGTTAAGCCTAAGGGTAAAAGCAAGGGTAAGGGTAAGGGTAAGGGTAAGGGTAAGGGTAAGGGTAAGGGTAAGGGTAAGGGTAAGGGTAAGGGTAAGGGTAAGGGTAAGGGTAAGGGTAAGGGTAAGGGTAAGGGTAAGGGTAAGGGTAAGCTTAAGGGTAAAAGCAAGGGTAAGGGTAAGGGTAAGGGTAAGGGTAAGCCTAAGGGTAAAAGCAAGGGTAAGGGTAAGGGTAAGGGTAAGGGTAAGCTTAAGGGTAAAAGCAAGGGTAAGGGTAAGGGTAAGGGTAAGGGTAAGGGTAAGGGTAAGGGTAAGGGTAAGGGTAAAGGTAAGGGTAAGCCTAAGGGTCAAAGCAAGGGTAAGGGTAAGGGTAAGGGTAAGGGTAAGGGTAAGGGTAAGGGTAAGGGTAAGGGTAAGGGTAAGGGTAAGAGTAAGCTTAAGGGTAAGGGTAAGGGTAAGGGTAAGGGTAAGCCTAAGGGTAAAAGCAAGGGTAAGTGTAAGGGTAAGGGTAATGGTAAGGGTAAGCTTAAGGGTAAAAGCAAGGGTAAGGGTAAGGGTAAGGGTAAGGGTAAGGGTAAGGGTAAGGGTAAGCTTAAGGGTAAAAGCAAGGGTAAGGGTAAGGGTAAGGGTAAGGGTAAGGGTAAGGGTAAGGCTAAAGGTAAGGGTAAGCCTAAGGGTAAAAGCAAGAGTAAGGGTAAGGGTAAGGGTAAGGGTAAGGGTAAGGGTAAGGGTAAGGGTAAGGGTAAGGGTAAGGGTAAGGGTAAGGGTAAAGGTAAGGGTAAGGGTAAGCTTAAGGGTAAAAGCAAGGGTAAGGGTAAGGGTAAGGGTAAGGGTAAGAGTAAGGGTAAGGGTAAGGGTAAGCTTAAGGGTAAAAGCAAGGGTAAGGGTAAGGGTAAGGGTAAGGGTAAGGGTAAGGGTAAGGGTAAGGGTAAGGGTAAGGGTAAGGGTAAGCTTAAGGGTAAAAGCAAGGGTAAGGGTAAGGGTAAGGGTAAGGGTAAGGGTAAGGGTAAGGGTAAGGGTAAGGTTAAGGGTAAGGGTAAGCTTAAGGGTAAAAGCAAGGGTAAGGGTAAGGGTAAGGGTAAGGGTAAGGGTAAGGGTAATGGTAAGGGTAAAGGTAAGGGTAAGCCTAAGGGTAAAAGCAAGGGTAAGGGTAAGGGTAAGGGTAAGGGTAAGGGTAAGGTTAAGGGTAAGGGTTAGGGTAAGGGTAAGGGTAAGGGTAAGGGTAAGCTTAAGGGTAAAAGCAAGGGTAAGGGTAAGGGTAAGGGTAAGGGTAAGGGTAAGGGTAAAAGCAAGGGTAAGGGTAAGGGTAAGGGTAAGGGTAAGGGTAAGCTTAAGGGTAAAATCAAGGGTAAGGGTAAGGGTAAGGGTAAGGGTAAGGGTAAGGGTAAGGGTAAGCTTAAGGGTTAAAGCAAGGGTAAGGGTAAGGTTAAGGGTAAGGGTAAGGGTAAGGGTAAGCTTAAGGGTAAGGGTAAGGGTAAGGGTAAGGGTAAGCTTAAGGGTAAAAGCAAGGGTAAGGGTCAGGGTAAGGGTAAGTGTAAGGGTAAGGGTAAGGGTAAGGGTAAGGGTGAGCTTAAGGGTAAAAGCAAGGGTAGGGGTAAGGTTAAGGGTAAGGGTAAGGGTAAGGGTAAGGGTAAGGGTAAGGGTAAGGGTAAGGGTAAGGGTAAGGGTAAAGGTAAGGGTAAGCCTAAGGGTAAAAGCAAGGGTAAGGGTAAGGGTAAGGGTAAGGGTAAGAGTAAGGGTAAGGGTAAGGGTAAGGGTAAGCTTAAGGGTAAAAGCAAGGGTGAGGGTAAGGGTAAGGGTAAGGGTAAGCCTAAGGGTAAAAGCAAGGGTAAGGGTAAGGGTAAGGGTAAGGGTAAGGGTAAGCTTAAGGGTAAAAGCAAGGGTAAGGGTAAGGGTAAGGGTAAGGGTAAGGGTAAGGGTAAGCTTAAGGGTAAAAGCAAGGGTGAGGGTAAGGGTAAGGGTAAGGGTAAGGGTAAGGGTAAGGGTAAGGGTAAGGGTAAGCTTAAGGGTAAAAGCAAGGGTAAGGGTAAGGGTAAGGGTAAGGGTAAGGGTAAGGGTAAGGGTAAGGGTAAGGGTAAGGGTAAGGGTAAGGGTAAGGGTAAGGGTAAGGGTAAGGGTAAGGGTAAGGGTAAGGGTAAGCTTAAGAGTAAAAGCAAGGGTAAGGGTAAGGGTAAGGGTAAGGGTAAGGGTAAAGGTAAGGGTAAGCCTAAGGGTAAAAGCAAGGGTAAGGGTAATGGTAAGGGTAAGGGTAAGGGTTAGGGTAAGGGTAAGGGTAAGGGTAAGGGTAAGGGTAAGGGTAAGGGTAAGGGTAAGGGTAAGGGTAAGGGTAAGGGTAAGGGTAAGCTTAAGGGTAAAAGCAAGGGTAAGGGTAAGGGAAAGGGTAAGGGTAAGCCTAAGGGTAAAAGCGAGGGTAAGGGTAAGGGTAAGGGTAAGGGTAAGGGTAAGCTTAAGGGTAAAAGCAAGAGTAAGGGTAAGGGTAAGGGTAAGGGTAAGGGTAAGGGTAAGCTTAAGGGTAAAAGCAAGGGTAAGGGTAAAGGTAAGGGTAAGGGTAAGGGTAAGGGTAAGGGTAAGGGTAAGGGTAAGGGTAAAAGTAAGGGTAAGCCTAAGGGTAAAAGCAAGGGTAGGGGTAAGGGTAAGGGTAAGGGTAAGGGTAAGGTTAAGGGTAAGGGTAAGGGTAAGCTTAAGGGTAAAAGCAAGGGTAAGGGTAAGGGTAAGGGTAAGGGTAAGGGTAAGGGTAAGGGTAAGGGTAAGGGTAAGGGTAAGGGTAAGTTTAAGGGTAAGGGTAAGGGTAAGGGTAAGCTTAAGGGTGAAAGCAAGGGTAAGGGTAAGGGTAAGGGTAAGGGTAAGCTTAAGGGTAAAAGCAAGGGTAAGGGTAAGGGTAAGGGTAAGGGTAAGGGTAAGGGTGAGGGTAAGGGTAAGGGTAAGGGTAAGGGTAAGGGTAAGGGTAAGGGTAAGGGTAAGCTTAAGGGTAAGGGTAAGGGTAAGGGTAAGGGTAAGCTTAAGGGTAAAAGCAAGGGTAAGGGTAAGGGTAAGGGTAAGGGTAAGGGTAAGGGTAAGCTTAAGGGTAAGGGTAAGGGTAAGGGTAAGCTTAAGGGTAAAATCAAGGGTAAGGGTAAGGGTGAGGGTAAGGGTAAGGGTAAGGGTAAGGGTAAGGGTAAGGGTAAGCTTAAGGGTAAGGGTAAGGGTAAGGGTAAGCTTAAGGGTAAAAGCAAGGGTAAGGGTAAGGGTAAGGGTAAGGGTAAGGGTAAGGGTAAGGGTAAGGGTAAGGGTAAGGGTAAGGGTAAGGGTAAGGGTAAGGGTAAGGGAAAGCTTAAGGGTAAGGGTAAGGGTAAGGGTAAGGGTAAGCTTAAGGGTAAAAGCAAGGGTAAGGGTAAGGGTAAGGGTAAGGGTAAGGGTAAGGGTAAGCTTAAGGGTAAAAGCAAGGGTAAGGGTAAGGGTAAGGGTAAGGGTAAGGGTAAGGGTAAGGGTAAGGGTAAGGGTAAGGGTAAGGGTAAGGGTAAGCTTAAGGGTAAGGGTAAGGGTAAGGGTAAGGGTAAGCTTAAGGGTAAAAGCAAGGGTAAGGGTAAGGGAAAGGGTAAGGGTAAGGGTAAAGGTAAGGGTAAGCCTAAGGGTAAAAGCAAGGATAAGGGTAAGGGTAAAGGTAAGGTAAGGGTAAGGGTAAGGGTAAGGGTAAGGGTAAGGGTAAGCTTAAGGGTAAGGTAAGGGTAAGGGTAAGGGTAAGGGTAAGCTTAAGGGTAAAAGCAAGGGTAAGGGTAAGGGTAAGGGTAAGGGTAAGGGTAAGGGTAAGCTTAAGGGTAAAAGCAAGGGTAAGGGTAAGGGTAAGGGTAAGGGTAAGGGTAAGGGTAAGGGTAAGCTTAAGGGTAAGGGTAAGGGTAAGAGTAAGGGTAAGCTTAAGGTGAAAAGCAAGGGTAAGGGTCAGGGTAAGGGTGAGTGTAAGGGTAAGGGTAAGGGTAAGGGTAAGGGTGAGCTTAAGGGTAAAAGCAAGGGTAAGGGTAAGGTAAAGGGTAAGGGTAAGGGTAAGGGTAAGGGTAAGGGTTAGCTTAAGGGTAAAAGCAAGGGTAAGGGTAAGGGTAAGGGTATGGGTAAGGGTAAGGGTAAGGGTAAGGGTAAGGGTAAGGGTAAGGGTGAGGGTAAGGGTAAGGGTAAGGGTAAAGGTAAGGGTAAGCCTAAGGGTAAAAGCAAGGGTAAGGGTAAGGGTTAGGGTAAGGGTAAGAGTAAGGGTAAGGGTAAGGGTAAGCTTAAGGGTAAAAGCAAGGGTAAGGGTAAGGGTAAGGGTAAGGGTAAGCCTAAGGGTAAAAGCAAGGGTAAGGGTAAGGGTAAGGGTAAGGGTAAGGGTAAGCTTAAGGGTAAAAGCAAGGGTAAGGGTAAGGGTAAGGGTAAGGGTAAGGGTAAGCTTAAGGGTAAAAGCAAGGGTGAGGGTAAGGGTAAGGGTAAGGGTAAGGGTAAGGGTAAGGGTAAGGGTAAGGGTAAGGGTAAAGGTAAGGGTAAGCCTAAGAGTAAAAGCAAGGGTAAGGGTAAGGGTAAGGGTAAGGGTAAGGGGAAGGGTAAGGGTAAGGGTAAGGGTAAGGGTAAGCTTAAGGGTAAAAGCAAGGGTAAGGATAAGGGTAAGGGTAAGGGTAAGGGTAAGGGTGAGGGTAAGGGTAAGGGTAAGGGTAAGGGTAAGCTTAAGGGTAAAAGCAAGGGTAAGGGTAAGGGTAAGGGTAAGGGTAAGGGTAAGGGTAGGGGTAAGGGTAAGGGTAAGGGTAAGGGTAAGGGTAAGCTTAAGGGTAAAAGCAAGGGTAAGGGTTAGGGTAAGGGTAAGGGTAAGGGTAAGGGTAAGGGTAAGCTTAAGGGTAAAAGCAAGGGTAAGGGTAAGGGTAAGGGTAAGGGTAAGGGTAAGGGTAAGGGTAAAGGTAAGGGTAAGCCTAAGGGTAAAAGCAAGGGTAAGGGTAAGGGTAAGGGTAAGGGTAAGGGTAAGGGTAAGGGTAAGGGTAAGGGTAAGGGTAAGGGTAAGGGTAAGGGTAAGGGTAAGCTTAAGGGTATAAGCAAGGGTAAGGGTAAGGGTAAGGGTGAGGGTAAGGGTAAGGGTAAGGGTAAGGGTGAGCTTAAGGGTAAAAGCAAGGGTAAGGGTAAGGGTAAGGGTAAGGGTAAGGGTAAGGGTAAGGGTAAGGGTAAGGGTAAGCTTAAGGGTAAAAGCAAGGGTAATGGTAAGGGTAAGGGTAAGGGTAAGGGTAAGAGTAAGGGTAAGGGTAAGGGTAAGGGTAAGGGTAAATGTAAGGTTAAGCCTAAGGGTAAAAGCAAGGGTAAGGGTAAGGGTAAGGGTAAGGGTAAGGGTAAGGGTAAGGGTAAGGGTAAGGGTAAGGGTAAGGGTAAGGGTAAGGGTAAGGGTAAGGGTAAGGGTAAGGGTAAGGGTAAGGGTAAGGGTAAGCTTAAGGGTAAAAGCAAGGGTAAGGGTAAGGGTAAGGGTAAGGGTAAGCCTAAGGGTAAAAGCAAGGGTAAGGGTAAGGGTAAGGGTAAGGGTAAGCTTAAGGGTAAAAGCAAGGGTAAGGGTAAGGGTAAGGGTAAGGGTAAGGGTAAGGGTAAGGGTAAGGGTAAGGGTAAAGGTAAGGGTAAGCCTAAGGGTCAAAGCAAGGGTAAGGGTAAGGGTAAGGGTAAGGGTAAGGGTAAGGGTAAGGGTAAGGGTAAGGGTAAGGGTAAGGGTAAGGGTAAGCTTAAGGGTAAGGGTAAGGGTAAGGGTAAGGGTAAGCCTAAGGGTAAAAGCAAGGGTAAGTGTAAGGGTAAGGGTAATGGTAAGGGTAAGCTTAAGGGTAAAAGCAAGGGTAAGGGTAAGGGTAAGGGTAAGGGTAAGGGTAAGGGTAAGGGTAAGCTTAAGGGTAAAAGCAAGGGTAAGGGTAAGGGTAAGGGTAAGGGTAAGGGTAAGGGTAAGGCTAAAGGTAAGGGTAAGCCTAAGGGTAAAAGCAAGAGTAAGGGTAAGGGTAAGGGTAAGGGTAAGGGTAAGGGTAAGGGTAAGGGTAAGGGTAAGGGTAAGGGTAAGGGTAAAGGTAAGGGTAAGGGTAAGCTTAAGGGTAAAAGCAAGGGTAAGGGTAAGGGTAAGGGTAAGGGTAAGAGTAAGGGTAAGGGTAAGGGTAAGCTTAAGGGTAAAAGCAAGGGTAAGGGTAAGGGTAAGGGTAAGGGTAAGGGTAAGGGTAAGGGTAAGGGTAAGGGTAAGGGTAAGGGTAAGCTTAAGGGTAAAAGCAAGGGTAAGGGTAAGGGTAAGGGTAAGGGTAAGGGTAAGGGTAAGGGTAAGGGTAAGGTTAAGGGTAAGGGTAAGCTTAAGGGTAAAAGCAAGGGTAAGGGTAAGGGTAAGGGTAAGGGTAAGGGTAAGGGTAATGGTAAGGGTAAAGGTAAGGGTAAGCCTAAGGGTAAAAGCAAGGGTAAGGGTAAGGGTAAGGGTAAGGGTAAGGGTAAGGTTAAGGGTAAGGGTTAGGGTAAGGGTAAGGGTAAGGGTAAGGGTAAGCTTAAGGGTAAAAGCAAGGGTAAGGGTAAGGGTAAGGGTAAGGGTAAGGGTAAGGGTAAAAGCAAGGGTAAGGGTAAGGGTAAGGGTAAGGGTAAGGGTAAGCTTAAGGGTAAAATCAAGGGTAAGGGTAAGGGTAAGGGTAAGGGTAAGGGTAAGGGTAAGGGTAAGCTTAAGGGTTAAAGCAAGGGTAAGGGTAAGGTTAAGGGTAAGGGTAAGGGTAAGGGTAAGCTTAAGGGTAAGGGTAAGGGTAAGGGTAAGGGTAAGCTTAAGGGTAAAAGCAAGGGTAAGGGTCAGGGTAAGGGTAAGTGTAAGGGTAAGGGTAAGGGTAAGGGTAAGGGTGAGCTTAAGGGTAAAAGCAAGGGTAGGGGTAAGGTTAAGGGTAAGGGTAAGGGTAAGGGTAAGGGTAAGGGTAAGGGTAAGGGTAAGGGTAAGGGTAAGGGTAAAGGTAAGGGTAAGCCTAAGGGTAAAAGCAAGGGTAAGGGTAAGGGTAAGGGTAAGGGTAAGAGTAAGGGTAAGGGTAAGGGTAAGGGTAAGCTTAAGGGTAAAAGCAAGGGTAAGGGTAAGGGTAAGGGTAAGGGTAAGCCTAAGGGTAAAAGCAAGGGTAAGGGTAAGGGTAAGGGTAAGGGTAAGGGTAAGCTTAAGGGTAAAAGCAAGGGTAAGGGTAAGGGTAAGGGTAAGGGTAAGGGTAAGGGTAAGCTTAAGGGTAAAAGCAAGGGTGAGGGTAAGGGTAAGGGTAAGGGTAAGGGTAAGGGTAAGGGTAAGGGTAAGGGTAAGCTTAAGGGTAAAAGCAAGGATAAGGGTAAGGGTAAGGGTAAGGGTAAGGGTAAGGGTAAGGGTAAGGGTAAGGGTAAGGGTAAGGGTAAGGGTAAGGGTAAGGGTAAGGGTAAGGGTAAGGGTAAGGGTAAGGGTAAGCTTAAGAGTAAAAGCAAGGGTAAGGGTAAGGGTAAGGGTAAGGGTAAGGGTAAAGGTAAGGGTAAGCCTAAGGGTAAAAGCAAGGGTAAGGGTAATGGTAAGGGTAAGGGTAAGGGTTAGGGTAAGGGTAAGGGTAAGGGTAAGGGTAAGGGTAAGGGTAAGGGTAAGGGTAAGGGTAAGGGTAAGGGTAAGGGTAAGGGTAAGGGTAAGCTTAAGGGTAAAAGCAAGGGTAAGGGTAAGGGAAAGGGTAAGGGTAAGCCTAAGGGTAAAAGCGAGGGTAAGGGTAAGGGTAAGGGTAAGGGTAAGGGTAAGCTTAAGGGTAAAAGCAAGAGTAAGGGTAAGGGTAAGGGTAAGGGTAAGGGTAAGGGTAAGCTTAAGGGTAAAAGCAAGGGTAAGGGTAAAGGTAAGGGTAAGGGTAAGGGTAAGGGTAAGGGTAAGGGTAAGGGTAAGGGTAAGGGTAAAAGTAAGGGTAAGCCTAAGGGTAAAAGCAAGGGTAGGGGTAAGGGTAAGGGTAAGGGTAAGGGTAAGGTTAAGGGTAAGGGTAAGGGTAAGCTTAAGGGTAAAAGCAAGGGTAAGGGTAAGGGTAAGGGTAAGGGTAAGGGTAAGGGTAAGGGTAAGGGTAAGGGTAAGGGTAAGGGTAAGTTTAAGGGTAAGGGTAAGGGTAAGGGTAAGCTGAAAGCAAGGGTAAGGGTAAGGGTAAGGGTAAGGGTAAGCTTAAGGGTAAAAGCAAGGGTAAGGGTAAGGGTAAGGGTAAGGGTAAGGGTAAGGGTGAGGGTAAGGGTAAGGGTAAGGGTAAGGGTAAGGGTAAGGGTAAGGGTAAGGGTAAGCTTAAGGGTAAGGGTAAGGGTAAGGGTAAGGGTAAGCTTAAGGGTAAAAGCAAGGGTAAGGGTAAGGGTAAGGGTAAGGGTAAGGGTAAGGGTAAGCTTAAGGGTAAGGGTAAGGGTAAGGGTAAGGGTAAGCTTAAGGGTAAAATCAAGGGTAAGGGTAAGGGTGAGGGTAAGGGTAAGGGTAAGGGTAAGGGTAAGGGTAAGCTTAAGGGTAAGGGTAAGGGTAAGGGTAAGCTTAAGGGTAAAAGCAAGGGTAAGGGTAAGGGTAAGGGTAAGGGTAAGGGTAAGGGTAAGGGTAAGGGTAAGGGTAAGGGTAAGGGTAAGGGTAAGGGTAAGGGTAAGGGTAAGGGAAAGCTTAAGGGTAAGGGTAAGGGTAAGGGTAAGGGTAAGCTTAAGGGTAAAAGCAAGGGTAAGGGTAAGGGTAAGGGTAAGGGTAAGGGTAAGGGTAAGCTTAAGGGTAAAAGCAAGGGTAAGGGTAAGGGTAAGGGTAAGGGTAAGGGTAAGGGTAAGGGTAAGGGTAAGGGTAAGGGTAAGGGTAAGGGTAAGCTTAAGGGTAAGGGTAAGGGTAAGGGTAAGGGTAAGCTTAAGGGTAAAAGCAAGGGTAAGGGTAAGGGAAAGGGTAAGGGTAAGGGTAAAGGTAAGGGTAAGCCTAAGGGTAAAAGCAAGGATAAGGGTAAGGGTAAGGTAAGGTAAGGGTAAGGGTAAGGGTAAGGGTAAGGGTAAGGGTAAGGGTAAGCTAAGGGTAAAAGCAAGGGTAAGGGTAAGGGTAAGGGTAAGGGTAAGGGTAAGGGTAAGGGTAAGGGTAAGGGTAAGGGTATGGGTAAGGGTAAGCTTAAGGGTAAAAGCAAGGGTAAGGGTAAGGGTAAGGGTAAGGGTAAGGGTAAGGGTAAGGGTAAGCTTAAGGGTAAAAGCAAGGGTAAGGGTAAGGGTAAGGGTTGGGGTAAGGGTAAAGGTAAGGGTAAGCCTAAGGGTAAAAGCAAGGGTAAGGGTAAGGGTAAGGGTAAGGGTAAGGGTAAGGGTAAGGGTAAGGGTAAGGGTAAGGGTAAGGGTAAGGGTAAGAGTAGGGTAAGGGTAAGGGTGAGCTTAAGGGTAAAAGCAAGGGTAAGGGTAAAGGTAAGGGTAAGGGTAAGCCTAAGGGTAAAAGCAAGGGTAAGGGTAAGGGGTTAAGGGTAAGGGTAAGGGTAAGCTTAAGGGTAAAAGCAGGGGTAAGGGTAAGGGTAAGGGTAAGGGTAAGGGTAAGGGTAAGCTTAAGGGTAAAAGCAAGGGTAAGGGTAAGGGTAAGGGTAAGGGTAAGGGTAAGGGTAAGGGTAAAGGTAAGGGTAAGCCTAAGGGTAAAAGCAAGGGTAAGGGTAAGGGTAAGGGTAAGGGTAAGGGTAAGCTTAAGGGTAAAAGCAAGGGTAAGGGTAAGGGTAAAGTAAGGGTAAGGGTAAGGGTAAGGGTAAGGGTGAGGGTAAGCTTAAGGGTAAAAGCAAGGGTAAGGGTAAGGGTAAGGGTATGGGTAAGGGTAAGGGTAAGGGTAAGGGTAAGGGTAAAGGTAAGGGTAAGGGTAGGGGTAAGGGTAAGGGTAAGGGTAAGCTTAAGGGTAAAAGCAAGGGTAAAGGTTAGGGTAAGGGTAAGGGTAAGGGTTTAAGGGTAAGCTTAAGGGTAAAAGCAAGGGTAAGGGTAAGGGTAAGGGTAAGGGTAAGGGTAAGGGTAAGGGTAAGGGTAAGGGTAAGGGTAAGGGTAAGGGTAAGGGTAAGGGTAAGGGTAAGCTTAAGGGTAAAAGCAAGGGTAAGGGTAAGGGTAAGGGTAAGCGTAAGGGTTAGGGTAAGGGTAAGCTTAAGGGTAAAAGCAAGGGTAAGGGTAAGGGTAAGGGTAAGGGTAAGGGTTAGGGTAAGGGTAAAGGTAAGGGTAAGCCTAAGGGTAAAAGCAAGGGTAAGGGTACGGGTAAGGGAAAGGGTAAGGGTAAGGGTAAGGGTAAGGGTAAGGGTAAGGGTAAGAGTAAGGGTAAGGGTAAGGGTAAGCTTAAGGGTAAAAGCAAGGGTAAGGGTAAGGGTAAGGGTAAGGGTAAGCCTAAGGGTAAAAGCAAGGGTAAGGGTAAGGGTAAGGGTAAGGGTAAGGGTAAGGGTAAGCTTAAGGGTAAAAGCAAGGGTAAAGGTAAGGTTAAGGGTAAGGGTAAGGGTAAGGGTAAGCTTAAGGGTAAAAGCAAGGTTAAGGGTGAGGGTAAGGGTAAGGGTAAGGGTAAGCTTAAGGGTAAATGCAAGGGTAAAGGTAAGGGTAAGGGTAAGGGTAAGGGTAAGGGTAAGCTTAAGGGTAAAAGCAAGGGTAAGGGTAAGGGTAAGGGTAAGGGTAAGGGTAAGGGTAAGGGTAAGGGTAAGGGTAAGGGTAAGGGTAAAGGTAAGGGTGAGCCTAAGGGTAAAAGCAAGGGTAAGGGTAAGGGTAAGGGTAAGGGTAAGGGTAAGGGTAAGGGTAAGGGTAAGGGTAAGGGTAAGGGTAAGGGTAAGGGTAAGGGTAAGGGTAAGGGTAAGGGTAAGGGTAAGGGTAAGGGTAAGGGTAAGGGTAAGGGTAAGGGTAAGGGTAAGGGTAAGGGTAAGGGTAAGGGTAAGGGTAAGCTAAAGGGTAAAAGCAAGGGTAAGGGTTAGGGTAAGGGTAAGGGTAAGGGTAAGGGTAAGGGTAAGCTTAAGGGTAAAAGCAAGGGTAAGGGTAAGGGTAAGGGTAAGGGTAAGGGTAAGGGTAAGGGTAAGGGTAAGGGTAAGGGTAAGGGTAAGGGTAAGGGTAAAGGTAAGGGTAAGCCTAAGGGTAAAAGCAAGGGTAAGGGTAAGGGTAAGGGTAAGGGTAAGGGTAAGGGTAAGGGTAAGGGTAAGGGTAAGGGTAAGGGTAAGGGTAAGGGTAAGGGTAAGGGTAAGGGTAAGCTTAAGGGTATAAGCAAGGGTAAGGGTAAGGGTAAGGGTGAGGGTAAGGGTAAGGGTAAGGGTAAGGGTAAGGGTAAGGGTAAGCTTAAGGGTAAAAGCAAGGGTAAGGGTAAGGGTAAGGGTAAGGGTAAGGGTAAGGGTAAGGGTAAGCTTAAGGGTAAAAGCAAGGGTAAGGGTAAGGGTAAGGGTAAGGGTAAGGGTAAGGGTAAGGGTAAGGGTAAGGGTAAGGGTAAGGGTAAGGGTAAGGGTAAGGGTAAGGGTAAGGGTAAGGGTAAGGGTAAGGGTAAAGGTAAGGGTAAGCCTAAGGGTAAAAGCAAGGGTAAGGGTAAGGGTAAGGGTAAGGGTAAGGGTAAGGGTAAGGGTAAGGGTAAGGGTAAGGGTAAGGGTAAG
Organism: Myrrha octodecimguttata; assembly: GCA_958510865.1. Lineage (NCBI taxonomy): Eukaryota > Metazoa > Arthropoda > Insecta > Coleoptera > Coccinellidae > Myrrha > Myrrha octodecimguttata. The sequence goes on from CAUEHS010000789.1 coordinate 31,269, forward strand.
TGTAAGGGTAAGCTTAAGGGTAAAAGCAAGGGTAAGGGTAAGGGTAAGGGTAAGCCTAAGGGTAAAAGCAAGGGTAAGGGTAAGGGTAAGGGTAAGGGTAAGCTTAAGGGTAAAAGCAAGGGTAAGGGTAAGGGTAAGGGTAAGGGTAAGGGTAAGGGTAAGCTTAAGGGTAAAAGCAAGGGTAAGGGTAAGGGTATGGGTAAGGGTAAGGGTAAGGGTAAAGGTAAGGGTAAGCCTAAGGGTAAAAGCAAGGGTAAGGGTAAGGGTAAGGGTAAGGGTAAGTGTAAGGGTAAGGGTGATGGTAAGGGTAAGGGTAAGGGTAAGGGTAAGGGTAAGGGTAAGTGTAAGGGTAAGCTTAAGGGTAAAAGCAAGGGTAAGGGTAAGGGTAAGGGTAAGCCTAAGGGTAAAAGCAAGGGTAAGGGTAAGGGTAAGGGTAAGGGTAAGGGTAAGCTTAAGGGTAAAAGCAAGGGTAAGGGTAAGGGTAAGGGTAAGGGTGAGGGTAAGGGTAAGGGTAAGGGTAAGCTTAAGGATAAAATCAAGGGTAAGGGTAAGGGTAAGGGTAAGGGTAAGCTTAAGGGTAAAAGCAAGGGTAAGGGTAAGGGTAAGGGTAAGGGTAAGGGTAAGGGTAAGGGTAAGGGTAAAGGTAAGGGTAAGCCTAAGGGTAAAAGCAAGGGTAAGGGTAAGGGTAAGGGTAAGGGTAAGGGTAAGGGTAAGGGTAAGGGTAAGGGTAAGGGTAAGGGTAAGGGTAAGGGTAAGGGTAAGGGTAAGGGTAAGGGTAAGCTTAAGGGTAAAAGCAAGGGTGAGGGTAAGGGTAAGGGTAAGGGTAAGGGTAAGGGTAAGGGTAAGGGTAAGGGTAAGGGTAAGGGTAAGGGTAAGGGTAAGGGTAAGGGTAAGCCTAAGGGTAAAAGCAAGGGTAAGGGTAAGGGTAAGGGTAAGGGTAAGGGTAAGCTTAAGGGTAAAAGCAAGGGTAAGGGTAAGGGTAAGGGTAAGGGTAAGGGTAAGGGTAAGCTTAAGGGTAAAAGCAAGGGTAAGGGTAAGGGTAAGGGTAAGGGTAAGGGTAAGGGTAAGGGTAAGGGTAAGGGTAAGGGTAAAGGTAAGGGTAAGCCTAAGGGTAAAAGCAAGGGTATGGGTAAGGGTAAGGGTAAGGGTAAGGGTAAGGGTAAGGGTAAGGGTAAGGGTAAGCTTAAGGGTAAAAGCAAGGGTAAGGGTAAGGGTAAGGGTAAGGGTAAGGGTAAGGGTAAGGGTAAGGGTAAGGGTAAGGGTAAGGGTAAGCTTAAGGGTAAAAGCAAGGGTAAGGGTAAGGGTAAGGGTAAGGGTAAGGGTAAGGGTAAGGGTAAGGGTAAGGGTAAGGGTAAGGGTAAGCTTAAGGGTAAAAGCAAGGGTAAGGGTAAGGGTAAGGGTAAGGGTAAGGGTAAGGGTAAGGGTAAGGGTAAGGGTAAGGGTAAGGGTAAGCTTAAGGGTAAAAGCAAGGGTAAGGGTAAGGGTAAGGGTAAGGGTAAGGGTAAGGGTAAGGGTAAGGGTAAGCCTAAGGGTAAAAGCAAGGGTAAGGGTAAGGGTAAAAGCAAGGGTAAGGGTAAGGGTAAGGGTAAGGGTAAGGGTAAGGGTAAGGGTAAGGGTAAGGGTAAGGGTAAGGGTAAGGGTAAGGGTAAGGGTAAGGGTAAGCTTAAGGGTAAAAGCAAGGGTAGTGGTAAGGGTAAGGGTAAGGGTAAGGGTAAGTGTAAGCTTAAGGGTAAAAGCAAGGGTAAGGGTAAGGGTAAGGGTAAAGGTAAGCGTAAGCCTTAGGGTAAAAGCAAGGGTAAGGGTAAGGGTAAGGGTAAGGGTAAGGGTAAGGGTAAGGGTAAGGGTAAGGGTAAGGGTAAGGGTAAGGGTAAGGGTAAGGGTAAGGGTAAGGGTAAGCTTAAGGGTAAAAGCAAGGGTAAGGGTAAGGGTAAGGGTAAGGGTAAGGGTAAGGGTAAGGGTAAGGGTAAGGGTAAGCTTAAGGGTAAAAGCAAGGGTAAGGGTAAGGGTAAGGGTAAGGGTAAGGGTAAGGGTAAGTGTAAGGGTAAGGGTAAGGGTAAGGGTAAGGGTAAGCTTAAGGGTAAAAGCAAGGGTAAGGGTTAGGGTAAGGGTAAGGGTAAGGGTAAGGGTAAGCTTGAGGGTAAAAGCAAGGGTAAGGGTAAGGGTAAGGGTAAGGGTAAAGGTAAGGGTAAGCCTAAGGGTAAAAGCAAGGGTAAGGGTAAGGGTAAGGGTAAGGGTAAGGGTAAGGGTAAGGGTAAGGGTAAGGGTAAGGGTAAGGGTAAGCTTAAGGGTATAAGCAAGGGTAAGGGTAAGGGTAAGGGTGAGGGTAAGGGTAAGGGTAAGGGTAAGGGTAAGCTTAAGGGTAAAAGCAAGGGTAAGGGTAAGGGTAAGGGTGAGGGTAAGGGTAAGGGTAAGGGTAAGCTTAAGGGTAAAAGCAAGGGTAAGGGTAAGGGTAAGGGTAAGGGTAAGGGTAAGGGTAAGGGTAAGGGTAAGGGTAAGGGTAAGGGTAAGGGTAAGGGTAAGGGTAAGGGTAAGGGTAAGGGTAAAGGTTAGGGTAAGCCTAAGGGTAAAAGCAAGGGTAAGGGTAAAGGTAAGGGTAAGGGTAAGGGTAAGGGTAAGGGTAAGGGTAAGGGTAAGGGTAAGGGTAAGGGTAAGGGTAAGCTTAAGGGTAAAAGCAAGGGTAAGGGTAAGGGTAAGGGTAAGGGTAAGCCTAAGGGTAAAACAAGGGTAAGGGTAAGGGTGAGGGTAAGGGTAAGGGTAAGCTTAAGGGTAAAAGCAAGGGTGAGGGTAAGGGTAAGGGTGAGGGTAAGGGTAAGCTTAAGGGTTAAAGCAAGGGTAAGGGTAAGGGTAAGGGTAAGGGTAAGGGTAAAGGTAAGGGTGAGCCTAAGGGTAAAAGCAAGGGTAAGGGTAAGGGTAAGGGTAAGGGTAAGGGTAAGGGTAAGGGTAAGGGTAAGGGTAAGGGTAAGGGTAAGGGTAAGGGTAAGGGTAAGGGTAAGGGTAAGGGTAAGCTTAAGGGTAAAAGCAAGGGTAAGGGTAAGGGTAAGGGTAAGGTTAAGGGTAAGGGTAAGGGTAAGGGTAAGGGTAAGGGTAAGGGTAAGGGTAAGCTTAAGGGTAAAAGCAAGGGTAAGGGTAAGGGTAAGGGTGAGGGTAAGGGTAAGGGTAAGGGTAAGGGTAAGCTTAAGGGTAAAAGCAAGGGTAAGGGTAAGGGTAAGGGTAAGGGTAAGGGTAAGGGTAAGGGTAAGCTTAAGGGTAAAAGCAAGGGTAAGGGTAAGGGTAAGGGTAAGGGCAAGGGTAAGGGTAAGGGTAAGGGTAAAGGTAAAGGTAAGCCTAAGGGTAAAAGCAAGGGTAAGGGTAAGGGTTAGGGTAAGGGTAAGGGTAAGGGTAAGGGTAAGGGTAAGGATAAGGGTAAGGGTAAGTGTAAGGGTAAGGGTAAGGGTTAGCTTAAGGGTAAAAGCAAGGGTAAGGGTAAGGGTAAGGGTAAGGGTAAGGGTAAGGGTAAGGGTAAGGGTAAGGGTAAGGGTAAGGGTAAGGGTAAGGGTAAGCTTAAGGGTAAGGGTAAGTGTAAGGGTAAAGGTAAGGGTAAGCCTAAGGGTAAAAGCAAGGGTAAGGGTAAGGGTTAGGGTAAGGGTAAGGGTAAGGGTAAGGGTAAGGGTAAGGGTAAGGGTAAGTGTGAAGGTTAGGGTAAGGGTAAGCTTAAGGGTAAAAGCAAGGGTAAGGGTAAGGGTAAGGGTAAGGGTAAGGGTAAGGGTAAGGGTAAGGGTAAGGGTAAGGGTAAGCTTAAGGGTAAGGGTAAGGGTAAGGGTAAGGGTAAGCCTAAGGGTAAAAGCAAGGGTAAGGGTAAGGGTAAGGGTAAGGGTAAGCTTAAGGGTAAAAGCAAGGGTAAGGGTAAGGGTAAGGGTAAGGGTAAGGGTAAGCTTAAGGGTAAAAGCAAGGGTAAGGGTAAGGGTAAGGGTAAGGGTAAGGGTAAGGGTAAGGGTAAGGGTAAGGGTAAGGGTAAGGGTAAGGGTAAGCCTAAGGGTAAAAGCAAGGGTAAGGGTAAGGGTAAGGGTAAGGGTAAGGGTAAGGGTAAGGGTAAGGGTAAGGGTAAGGGTAAGGGTAAGCTTAAGGGTAAAAGCAAGGGTAAGGGTAAGGGTAAGGGTAAGGGTAAGGGTAAGGGTAAGGGTAAGGGTAAGGGTAAGGGTAAGGGTAAGGGTAAGCTTAAGGGTAAAAGCAAGGGTAAGGGTAAGGGTAAGGGTGAGGGTAAGGGTAAGGGTAAGGGTAAGGGTAAGGGTAAGGGTAAGGGTAAGGGTAAGCTTAAGGGTAAAAGCAAGGGTAAGGGTAAGGGTAAGGGTAAGGGTAAGGGTAAGGGTAAGGGTAAGGGTAAGCCTAAGGGTAAAAGCAAGGGTAAGGGTAAGGGTAAAAGCAAGGGTAAGGGTAAGGGTAAGGGTAAGGGTAAGGGTAAGGGTAAGGGTAAGGGTAAGGGTAAGGGTAAGGGTAAGGGTAAGGGTAAGCTTAAGGGTAAAAGCAAGGGTAGTGGTAAGGGTAAGGGTAAGGGTAAGGGTAAGTGTAAGCTTAAGGGTAAAAGCAAGGGTAAGGGTAAGGGTAAGGGTAAAGGTAAGCGTAAGCCTTAGGGTAAAAGCAAGGGTAAGGGTAAGGGTAAGGGTAAGGGTAAGGGTAAGGGTAAGGGTAAGGGTAAGGGTAAGGGTAAGGGTAAGGGTAAGGGTAAGGGTAAGGGTAAGGGTAAGGGTAAGCTTAAGGGTAAAAGCAAGGGTAAGGGTAAGGGTAAGGGTAAGGGTAAGGGTAAGGGTAAGGGTAAGGGTAAGGGTAAGGGTAAGCTTAAGGGTAAAAGCAAGGGTAAGGGTAAGGGTAAGGGTAAGGGTAAGGGTAAGGGTAAGTGTAAGGGTAAGGGTAAGGGTAAGGGTAAGGGTAAGCTTAAGGGTAAAAGCAAGGGTAAGGGTTAGGGTAAGGGTAAGGGTAAGGGTAAGGGTAAGCTTGAGGGTAAAAGCAAGGGTAAGGGTAAGGGTAAGGGTAAGGGTAAAGGTAAGGGTAAGCCTAAGGGTAAAAGCAAGGGTAAGGGTAAGGGTAAGGGTAAGGGTAAGGGTAAGGGTAAGGGTAAGGGTAAGGGTAAGGGTAAGGGTAAGCTTAAGGGTATAAGCAAGGGTAAGGGTAAGGGTAAGGGTGAGGGTAAGGGTAAGGGTAAGGGTAAGCTTAAGGGTAAAAGCAAGGGTAAGGGTAAGGGTAAGGGTGAGGGTAAGGGTAAGGGTAAGGGTAAGCTTAAGGGTAAAAGCAAGGGTAAGGGTAAGGGTAAGGGTAAGGGTAAGGGTAAGGGTAAGGGTAAGGGTAAGGGTAAGGGTAAGGGTAAGGGTAAGGGTAAGGGTAAGGGTAAGGGTAAAGGTTAGGGTAAGCCTAAGGGTAAAAGCAAGGGTAAGGGTAAAGGTAAGGGTAAAGGTAAGGGTAAGGGTAAGGGTAAGGGTAAGGGTAAGGGTAAGGGTAAGGGTAAGGGTAAGCTTAAGGGTAAAAGCAAGGGTAAGGGTAAGGGTAAGGGTAAGGGTAAGCCTAAGGGTAAAACAAGGGTAAGGGTAAGGGTGAGGGTAAGGGTAAGGGTAAGCTTAAGGGTAAAAGCAAGGGTAAGGGTAAGGGTAAGGGTGAGGGTAAGGGTAAGCTTAAGGGTTAAAGCAAGGGTAAGGGTAAGGGTAAGGGTAAGGGTAAGGGTAAGGGTAAAGGTAAGGGTGAGCCTAAGGGTAAAAGCAAGGGTAAGGGTAAGGGTAAGGGTAAGGGTAAGGGTAAGGGTAAGGGTAAGGGTAAGGGTAAGGGTAAGGGTAAGGGTAAGGGTAAGGGTAAGCTTAAGGGTAAAAGCAAGGGTAAGGGTAAGGGTAAGGGTAAGGGTAAGGGTTAGGGTAAGGGTAAGGGTAAGGGTAAGGGTAAGGGTAAGGGTAAGCTTAAGGGTAAAAGCAAGGGTAAGGGTAAGGGTAAGGGTGAGGGTAAGGGTAAGGGTAAGGGTAAGGGTAAGCTTAAGGGTAAAAGCAAGGGTAAGGGTAAGGGTAAGGGTAAGGGTAAGGGTAAGGGTAAGGGTAAGCTTAAGGGTAAAAGCAAGGGTAAGGGTAAGGGTAAGGGTAAGGGCAAGGGTAAGGGTAAGGGTAAGGGTAAAGGTAAGGGTAAGCCTAAGGGTAAAAGCAAGGGTAAGGGTAAGGGTTAGGGTAAGGGTAAGGGTAAGGGTAAGGGTAAGGGTAAGGATAAGGGTAAGGGTAAGTGTAAGGGTAAGGGTAAGGGTTAGCTTAAGGGTAAAAGCAAGGGTAAGGGTAAGGGTAAGGGTAAGGGTAAGGGTAAGGGTAAGGGTAAGGGTAAGGGTAAGGGTAAGGGTAAGGGTGAGGGTAAGCTTAAGGGTAAGGGTAAGTGTAAGGGTAAAGGTAAGGGTAAGCCTAAGGGTAAAAGCAAGGGTAAGGGTAAGGGTTAGGGTAAGGGTAAGGGTAAGGGTAAGGGTAAGGGTAAGGGTAAGGGTAAGTGTAAAGGTTAGGGTAAGGGTAAGCTTAAGGGTAAAAGCAAGGGTAAGGGTAAGGGTAAGGGTAAGGGTAAGGGTAAAGGTAAGGGTAAGGGTAAGGGTAAGGGTAAGGGTAAGCTTAAGGGTAAGGGTAAGGGTAAGGGTAAGGGTAAGCCTAAGGGTAAAAGCAAGGGTAAGGGTAAGGGTAAGGGTAAGGGTAAGCTTAAGGGTAAAAGCAAGGGTAAGGGTAAGGGTAAGGGTAAGGGTAAGGGTAAGCTTAAGGGTAAAAGCAAGGGTAAGCGTAAGGGTAAGGGTAAGGGTAAGGGTAAGGGTAAGGGTAAGGGTAAGGGTAAGGGTAAGGGTAAAGGTAAGGGTAAGCCTAAGGGTAAAAGCAAGGGTAAGGGTAAGGGTAAGGGTAAGGGTAAGGGTAAGGGTAAGGGTAAGGGTAAGCTTAAGGGTAAAAGCAAGGGTAAGGGTAAGGGTAAGGGTAAGGGTAAGGGTAAGGGTAAGGGTAAGGGTAAGGGTAAGGGTAAGGGTAAGGGTAAGGGTAAGGGTAAGGGTAAGGGTAAGGGTAAGGGTAAGGGTAAGGGTAAGGGTAAGGGTAAGGGTAAGGGTAAGGGTAAGGGTAAGGGTAAGGGTAAGGCTAAGGGTAAGCTTAAGGGTAAAAGCAAGGGTGAGGGTAAGGGTAAGGGTAAGGGTAAGGGTAAGGGTAAGGGTAAGGGTAAGGGTAAGGGTAAGGGTAAGGGTAAGGGTAAGGGTAAGGGTAAGGGTAAGCTTAAGGGTAAAAGCAAGGGTAAGGGTAAGGGTAAGGGTAAGGGTAAGGGTAAGGGTAAGGGTAAGGTTAAGGGTAAGGGTAAGGGTAAGGGTAAGGGTAAGCTTAAGGGTAAGGATAAGGGTAAGGGTAAAAGCAAGGGTAAGGGTAAGGGTAAGGGTAAGGGTAAGGGTAAGCTTAAGGGTAAAAGCAAGGGTAAGGGTAAGGGTAAGGGTAAGGGTAAGGGTAAGGGTAAGGGTAAGGGTAAGGGTAAGCTTAAGGGTAAGGGTAAGGGTAAGGGTAAGGGTAAGCTTAAGGGTAAAAGCAAGGGTAAGGGTAAGGGTAAGGGTAAGGGTAAGGGTAAGGGTAAGGGTAAGGGTAAGGGTAAGGGTAAGGGTAAGGGTAAGGGTAAGGGTAAGGGTAAGGGTAAGGGTAAGGGTAAGGGTAAGGGTAAGGGTAAGCTTAAGGGTAAAAGCAAGGGTAAGGGTAAGGGTAAGGGTAAGCCTAAGGGTAAAAGCAAGGGTAAGGGTAAGGGTAAGGGTAAGGGTAAGGGTAAGCTTAAAGGTAAAAGCAAGGGTAAGGGTAAGGGTAAGGGAAAGGGTAAGGGTAAGGGTAAGCTTAAGGGTAAAAGCAAGGGTAAGGGTAAGGGTAAGGGTAAGGGTAAGGGTAAGGGTAAGGGTAAGGGTAAAGGAAAGGGTAAGCCTTAGGGTAAAAGCAAGGGTAAGGGTAAGGGTAAGGGTAAGGGTAAGGGTAAGGGTAAGGGTAAGGGTAAGGGTAAGGGTAAGGGTAAGGGTAAGGGTAAGGGTAAGCTTAAGGGTAAAAGCAAGGGTAAGGGTAAGGGTAAGGGTAAGGGTAAGGGTAAGGGTAAGGGTAAGGGTAAGGGTAAGCTTAAGGGTAAGGGAAGGGTAAGGGTAAGGGTAAGCTCAAGGGTAAAAGCAAGGGTAAGGGTAAGGGTAAGGGTATGGGTAAGGGTAAGCTTAAGGGTAAAAGCAAGGGTAAGGGTAAGGGTAAGGGTAAGGGTAAGGGTAAGGGTAAGGGTAAGGGTAAGGGTAAGCTTAAGGGTAAGGGTAAGGGTAAGGGTAAGGGTAAGCTTAAGGGTAAAAGCAAGGGTAAGGGTAAGGGTAAGGGTAAGGGTAAGGGTAAGGGTAAGGGTAAGGGTAAGGGTAAGGGTAAGGGTAAGGGTAAGGGTAAGGGTAAGGGTAAGGGTAAGGGTAAGGGTAAGGGTAAGGGTAAGGGTAAGCTTAAGGGTAAAAGCAAGGGTAAGGGTAAGGGTAAGGGTAAGCCTAAGGGTAAAAGCAAGGGTAAGGGTAAGGGTAAGGGTAAGGGTAAGGGTAAGCTTAAAGGTAAAAGCAAGGGTAAGGGTAAGGGTAAGGGAAAGGGTAAGGGTAAGGGTAAGCTTAAGGGTAAAAGCAAGGGTAAGGGTAAGGGTAAGGGTAAGGGTAAGGGTAAGGGTAAGGGTAAGGGTAAAGGAAAGGGTAAGCCTTAGGGTAAAAGCAAGGGTAAGGGTAAGGGTAAGGGTAAGGGTAAGGGTAAGGGTAAGGGTAAGGGTAAGGGTAAGGGTAAGGGTAAGGGTAAGGGTAAGGGTAAGGGTAAGGGTAAGCTTAAGGGTAAAAGCAAGGGTAAGGGTAAGGGTAAGGGTAAGGGTAAGGGTAAGGGTAAGGGTAAGGGTAAGGGTAAGCTTAAGGGTAAGGGAAGGGTAAGGGTAAGGGTAAGCTCAAGGGTAAAAGCAAGGGTAAGGGTAAGGGTAAGGGTATGGGTAAGGGTAAGCTTAAGGGTAAAAGCAAGGGTAAGGGTAAGGGTAAGGGTAAGGGTAAGGGTAAGGGTAAGGGTAAGGGTAAGGGTAAGCTTAAGGGTAAGGGTAAGGGTAAGGGTAAGGGTAAGCTTAAGGGTAAAAGCAAGGGTAAGGTTAAGGGTAAGGGTAAGGGTAAGGGTAAGGGTAAGGGTAAGGGTAAGGGTAAGGGTAAGCTTAAGGGTAAGGGTAAGGGTAAGGGTAAGGGTAAGCTTAAGGGTAAAAGCAAGGGTAAGGGTAAGGGTAAGGGTAAGGGTAAGGGTAAAGGAAAGGGTAAGCCTTAGGGTAAAAGCAAGGGTAAGGGTAAGGGTAAGGGTAAGGGTAAGGGTAAGGGTAAGGGTAAGGGTAAGGGTAAGGGTAAGGGTAAGGGTAAGGGTAAGGGTAAGGGTAAGCTTAAGGGTAAAAGCAAGGGTAAGGGTAAGGGTAAGGGTAAGGGTAAGGGTAAGGGTAAGGGTAAGGGTAAGGGTAAGCTTAAGGGTAAGGGAAGGGTAAGGGTAAGGGTAAGCTCAAGGGTAAAAGCAAGGGTAAGGGTAAGGGTAAGGGTATGGGTAAGGGTAAGCTTAAGGGTAAAAGCAAGGGTAAGGGTAAGGGTAAGGGTAAGGGTAAGGGTAAGGGTAAGGGTAAGGGTAAGGGTAAGCTTAAGGGTAAGGGTAAGGGTAAGGGTAAGGGTAAGCTTAAGGGTAAAAGCAAGGGTAAGGGTAAGGGTAAGGGTAAGGGTAAGGGTAAGGGTAAGGGTAAGGGTAAGGGTAAGGGTAAGGGTAAGGGTAAGGGTAAGGGTAAGGGTAAGGGTAAGGGTAAGGGTAAGGGTAAGGGTAAGGGTAAGCTTAAGGGTAAAAGCAAGGGTAAGGGTAAGGGTAAGGGTAAGCCTAAGGGTAAAAGCAAGGGTAAGGGTAAGGGTAAGGGTAAGGGTAAGGGTAAGCTTAAAGGTAAAAGCAAGGGTAAGGGTAAGGGTAAGGGAAAGGGTAAGGGTAAGGGTAAGCTTAAGGGTAAAAGCAAGGGTAAGGGTAAGGGTAAGGGTAAGGGTAAGGGTAAGGGTAAGGGTAAGGGTAAAGGAAAGGGTAAGCCTTAGGGTAAAAGCAAGGGTAAGGGTAAGGGTAAGGGTAAGGGTAAGGGTAAGGGTAAGGGTAAGGGTAAGGGTAAGGGTAAGGGTAAGGGTAAGGGTAAGGGTAAGGGTAAGCTTAAGGGTAAAAGCAAGGGTAAGGGTAAGGGTAAGGGTAAGGGTAAGGGTAAGGGTAAGGGTAAGGGTAAGGGTAAGCTTAAGGGTAAGGGAAGGGTAAGGGTAAGGGTAAGCTCAAGGGTAAAAGCAAGGGTAAGGGTAAGGGTAAGGGTATGGGTAAGGGTAAGCTTAAGGGTAAAAGCAAGGGTAAGGGTAAGGGTAAGGGTAAGGGTAAGGGTAAGGGTAAGGGTAAGGGTAAGGGTAAGCTTAAGGGTAAGGGTAAGGGTAAGGGTAAGGGTAAGCTTAAGGGTAAAAGCAAGGGTAAGGTTAAGGGTAAGGGTAAGGGTAAGGGTAAGGGTAAGGGTAAGGGTAAGGGTAAGGGTAAGCTTAAGGGTAAGGGTAAGGGTAAGGGTAAGGGTAAGCTTAAGGGTAAAAGCAAGGGTAAGGGTAAGGGTAAGGGTAAGGGTAAGGGTAAGCTTAAGGGTAAGGGTAAGGGTAAGGGTAAGGGTAAGCTTAAGGGTAAAAGCAAGGGTAAGGGTAAGGGTAAGGGTAAGGGTAAGGGTAAGGGTAAGGGTAAGGGTAAGGGTAAGGGTAAGGGTAAGGGTAAGGGTAAGCTTAAGGGTAAGGGTAAGGGTAAGGGTAAGGGTAAGCTTAAGGGTAAAAGCAAGGGTAAGGGTAAGGGTAAGGGTAAGGGTAAGCTTAAGGGTAAAAGCAAGGGTAAGGGTAAGGGTAAGGGTAAGGGTAAGGGTAAGGGTAAGGGTAAGGGTAAGGGTAAGCTTAAGGGTAAGGGTAAGGGTAAGGGTAAGGGTAAGCTTAAGGGTAAAAGCAAGGGTAAGGGTAAGGGTAAGGGTAAGGGTAAGGGTAAGGGTAAGGGTAAGGGTAAGGGTAAGGGTAAGGGTAAGGGTAAGGGTAAGCTTAAGGGTTAAAGTAAGGGTAAGGGTAAGGGTAAGGGTAAGGGTAAGGGTAAGGGTAAGGGTATGGGTAAGGGTAAGTGTAAGGATAAGGGTAAGCTTAAGGGTAAAAGCAAGGGTAAGGGTAAGGGTAAGGGTAAGGGTAAGGGTAAGGGTAAGGGTAAGGTTAAAGGTAAGGGTAAGCCTAAGGGTAAAAGCAAGGGTAAGGGTAAGGGTAAGGGTAAGGGTAAGGGTAAGGGTAAGGGTAAGGGTAAGGGTAAGGGTAAGGGTAAGGGTAAGGGTAAGCTTAAGGGTAAAAGCAAGGGTAAGGGTTAGGGTAAGGGTAAGGGTAAGCCTAAGGGTAAAAGCAAGGGTAAGGGTTAGGGTAAGGCTAAGTGTAAGGGTAAGGGTAAGGGTAAGCTTAAGGGTAAAAGCAAGGGTAAGGGTAAGGGTAAGGGTAAGGCTTACCCTTACCCTCACCCTTACCCTTGCTTTTACCCTTAAGCTTACCCTTACCCTTACCCTTACCCTCACCCTTACCCTTACCCTTACCCTTACCCTTACCCTTTCCCTTACCCTTACCCTTACCCTTACCCTTACCCTTACCTTTACCCTTACCCTTACCCTTACCCTTGCTTTTACCCTTAGGCTTACCCTTACCTTTACCCTTACCCTTACCCTTACCCTTACCCTTGCTTTTACCCTTAAGCTTACCCTTACCCTTACCCTTACCCTTACCCTTACCCTTACCCTTGCTTTTAACCTTAAGCTTACCCTTACCCTTACCCTAACCCTTACCCTTACCCTTGCTTTTACCCTTAAGCTTACCCTTACCCTTACCCTTTTCCTTACCCTTAAGCTTAACCTTACCCTTACCCTTACTCTTACCCTTACCCTTACCCTTACCCTTACCCTTACCCTTGCTTTTACCTTTAAGCTTACCCTTACCCTTACCCTTACCATTACCCTTACCCTTACACTTACCCTTACCCTTACCCTTACCCTTACCGTTACCCTTGCATTTACCCTTAGGCTTACCCTTACCTTTACCCTTACCCTTACCCTTACCCTTACCCTTACCCTTACCCTTACCCTTACCCTTGCTTTTACCCTTAAGCTTACCCTTACCCTTACCCTTTCCCTTACCCTTACCCTAACCCTTACCCTTGCTTTTACCCTAAAGCTTACCCTTACCCTTACCCTTACCCTTACCCTTACCCTTAGCCTTACCCTTACCCTTACCCTTACCCTTACCCTCGCTTTTACCCTTAAGCTTACCCTTACCCTTACCCTTACCCTTACCCTTACCCTTACCCTTGCTTTTACCCTTAAGCTTACCCTTACCCTTACCCTTACCCTTACCCTTACCCTTACCCTTACCCTTACCCTTACCCTTACCCTTACCCTTACCCTTACCCTTGCTTTTACCCTTAGGCTTACCCTTACCTTTACCCTTACCCTTACCCTTACCCTTACCCTTACCCTTACCCTTACCCTTGCTTTTACCCTCAAGCTTACCCTTACCCTTACCCTTACCCTTACCCTTACCCTTACCCTTACCCTTACCCTTACCCTTACCCTTACCCTTACCCTTACCCTTACCCTTGCTTTTACCCTTAGGCTTACCCTTACCTTTACCCTTACCCTTACCCTTACCCTTACCCTTACCCTTACCCTTACACTTACCCTTACCCTTGCTTTTACCCTTAAGCTTACCCTTACCCCTACCCTTTCCCTTACCCTTCCCCTTACCCTTGCTTTTACCTTTAAGCTTACCCTTATCCTTACCCTTACCCTTACCCTTACCCTTGCTTTTACCCTTAGGCTTACCCTTACCCTTACCCTTACCCTTACCCTTGCTTTTACCCTTAAGCTTACCCTTACCCTTACCCTTACCCTTACCCTTACCCTTACTCTTACCCTTACCCTTACCCTTACCCTTACCCTTACCCTTACCCTTACCCTTACCCTTACCCTTACCCTTACCCTTACCCTTACCCTTGCTTTTACCCTTAAGCTCACCCTTACCCTTACCCTTACCCTTACCCTTACCCTTACCCTCACCCTTGCTTTTACCCTTAAGCTTACCCTTACCCTTACCCTTACTCTTACCCTTACCCTTACCCTTACCCTTGCTTTTACCCTTAAGCTTACCCTTACCCTTACCCTTACCCTTACCCTTACCCTTGCTTTTACCCTTAGGCTTACCCTTACCCTTACCCTTACCTTTACCCTTGCTTTTACCCTTAAGCTTACCCTTACCCTTACCCTTACCCTTACTCTTACCCTTACCCTTACCCTTACCCTTACCCTTACTCTTGCTTTTACCCTTAGGCTTACCCTTACCTTTACCCTTACCCTTACCCTTACCCTTACCCTTACCCTTACCCTTACCCTCGCTTTTACCCTTAAGCTTACCCTTACCCTTACCCTTACCCTTACCCTTACCCTTACCCTTACCCTTACCCTTACCCTTACCCTTACCCTTGCTTTTACCCTTAAGCTTACCCTTACCCTTACCCTTACCCTTACCCTTACCCTTACCCTCACCCTTACCCTTACCCTTACCCTTGCTTTTACCCTTAAGCTTACCCTTACCCTTACCCTTACCCTTACCCTTAAGCTTACCCTTACCCTTACCCTTACCCTCACCCTTACCCTTACCCTTACCCTTACCCTTGCTTTTACCCTTAAGCTTACCCTTACCCTTACCCTTACCCTTACCCTTACCCTTACCCTTGCTTTTACCCTTACCCTTATCCTTACCCTTAAGCTTACCCTTACCCTTACCCTTACCCTTACCCTTACCCATACCCTTACCCTTACCCTTACCCTTGCTTTTACCCTTAAGCTTACCCTTACCCTTACCCTTACCCTTACCCTTGCTTTTACCCTCAGGCTTACCCTTACCTTTACCCTTACCCTTACCCTTACCCTTACCCTTGCTTTTACCCTTAAGCTTACCCTTACCCTTACCCTTACCCTTACCCTCACCCTTGCTTTTACCCTTAAGCTTACCCTTACCCTTACCCTTACCCTTACCCTAACCCTTACCCTTACCCTTACCCTTACCCTTACCCTTACCCTTACCCTTACCCTTACCCTTACCCTTACCCTTACCCTTACCCTTACCCTTACCCTTACCCTTACCCTTACCCTTACCCTTACCCTTGCTTTTACCCTTAAGCTTACCCTTACCCTTACCCTTACCCTTACCCTTACACTTACCCTTACCCTTACCCTTACCCTTACCCTTACCCTTACCCTTACCCTTACCCTTACCCTTACCCTTACCCTTGCTTTTACCCTTAGGCTTACCCTTACCTTTACCCTTACCCTTACCCTTACCCTTACCCTTACCCTTACCCTTACCCTTGCTTTTACCCTTAAGCTTACCCTTACCCTTACCCTTACCCTTACCCTTACCCTTACCCTTACCCTTGCTTTTACCCTTAAGCTTACCCTTACCCTTACCCTTACCCTTACCCTTACCCTTGCTTTTACCCTTGGGCTTACCCTTACCCTTACCCTTACCCTTACCCTTAAGCTTACCCTTACCCTTACCCTTACCCTTACCCTTACCCTTACCCTTACCTTACCCTTACCCTAACCCTTACCCTTGCTTTTACCCTTAAGCTTACCCTTACCCTTACCCTTACACTTACCCTTACCCTTACCCTTACCCTTACCCTTACCCTTACCCTAACCCTTACCCTTACCCTTGCTTTTACCCTTAGGCTTACCCTTACCTTTACCCTTACCCTTACCCTTAAGCTTACCCTTACCCTTACCCTTACCCTTACCCTTACCCTTACCCTTACCCTTACCCTTACCCTTACCCTTACCCTTGCTTTTACCCTTAAGCTTACCCTTACCCTTACCCTTACACTTACCCTTACCCTTACCCTTACCCTTACCCTTACCCTTACCCTTACCCTTACCCTAACCCTTACCCTTACCCTTGCTTTTACCCTTAGGCTTACCCTTACCTTTACCCTTACCCTTACCCTTACCCTTACCCTTACCCTTACCCTTACCCTTACCCTTACCCTTGCTTTTACCCTTAAGCTTACCCTTACCCTTACCCTTACCCTTACCCTTACCCTTGCTTTTACCCTTAAGCTTACCCTTACCCTTACCCTTACCCTTACCCTTACCCTTACCCTTGCTTTTACCCTTAAGCTTACCCTTACCCTTACCCTTACCCTTACCCTTACCCTTACCCTTACCCTTACCCTTGCTTTTACCCTTAAGCTTACCCTTACCCTTACCCTTACCCTTACCCTTACCCTTACCCTTACCCTTACCCTTACCCTTACCCTTACCTTACCCTTACCCTTACCCTTACCCTTACCCTTACCCTTACCCTTACCCTTACCCTTACCCTCACCCTTACCCTTGCTTTTACCCTTAGGCTTACCCTTACCTTTACCCTTACCCTTACCCTTACCCTTACCCTTACCCTTGCTTTAACCCTTAAGCTTACCCTTACCCTCACCCTTACCCTTACCCTTACCCTTGCTTTTACCCTTAAGCTTACCCTTACCCTTACCCTTACCCTTACCCTTGTTTTACCCTTAGGCTTACCCTTACCCTTACCCTTACCATTACCCTTGCTTTTACCCTTAAGCTTACCCTTACCCTTACCCTTACCCTTACCCTTACCCTTACCCTTACCCTTACCCTTACCCTTACCCTTACCCTTACCTTTACCCTTACCCTTGCTTTTACCCTTAGGCTTACCCTAACCTTTACCCTTACCCTTACCCTTACCCTTACCCTTACCCTTACCCTTACCCTTACCCTTACCCTTACCCTTACCCTTACCCTTACCCTTACCCTTACCCTTACCCTTACCCTTGCTTTTACCCTTAAGCTTACCCTTACCCTTACCCTTACCCTTACCCTTACCCTTACCCTTACCCTTACCCTTGCTTTTACCCTTAAGCTTACCCTTACCCTTACCCTTACCCTCACCCTTACCCTTACCCTTACCCTTGCTTATACCCTTAAGCTTACCCTTACCCTTACCCTTACCCTTACCCTTACCCTTACCCTTACCCTTACCCTTACCCTTACCCTTACCCTTGCTTTTACCCTTAGGCTTACCCTTACCTTTACCCTTACCCTTACCCTTACCCTTACCCTTGCTTTTACCCTCAAGCTTACCCTTACCCTTACCCTTACCCTTACCCTAACCCTTTCCCTTGCTTTTACCCTTAAGCTTACCCTTACCCTTACCCTTACCCTTACCCTTACCCTTACCCTTAACCTTACCCTTACCCTTACCCTTGCTTTTACCCTTAAGCTTACCCTTACCTTTACCCTTACCCTTACCCTTACCCTTACCCTTACCCTTACCCTTACCCTTACCCTTGCTTTTACCCTTAAGCTTACCCTTACCCTTACCCTTACCCTTACCCTTACCCTTACCCTTGCTTTTACCCTAAGGCTTACCCTTACCTTTACCCTTAACCTTACCCTTACCCTTGCTTTTACCCTTAAGCTTACACTTACCCTTACCCTTACCCTTGCTTTTACCCTTAAGCTTACCCTTACCCTTACCCTTACCCTTACCCTTACCCTTACCCTTACCCTTACCCTTACCCTTACCTTTACCCTTACCCTTACCCTTACCCTTACCCTTGCTTTTACCCTTACCCTTACCCTTGCTTTTACCCTTAGGCTTACCCTTACCCTTACCCTTACCCTTACCCTCACCCTTACCCTTACCCTTGCTTTTACCCTTAAGCTTACCCTTACCCTTACCCTTACCCTTACCCTTACCCTTACCCTTACCCTTACCCTTACTCTTACCCTTACCCTTGCTTTTACCCTTAAGCTTACCCTTACCCTTACCCTTACCCTTACCCTTACCCTTACCCTTACCCTTACCCTTACCCTTACCCTTACCCTTACCCTTACCCTTACCCTTGCTTTTACCCTTAGACTTACCCTTACCCTTACCCTTACCCTTACCCTTACCCTTACCCTTACCCTTACCCTTACCCTTACCCTTACCCTTACCCTTACCCTTACCCTTACCCTTACCCTTGCTTTTACCCTTAAGCTTACCCTTACCCTTACCCTTACCCTTACCCTTACCCTTGCTTATACCCTTAAGCTTACCCTTACCCTTACCCTTACCCTTACCCTTACCCTTACCCTTACCCTTACCCTTACCCTTACCCTTACCCTTACCCTTACCCTTACCCTTACCCTTACCCTTACCCTTACCCTTAACCTTACCCTTACCCTTACCCATACCCTTGCTTTTACCCTTAGGCTTACCCTTACCTTTACCCTTACCCTTACCCTTACCCTTACCCTTACCCTTACCCTTACCCTTGCTTTTACCATTAAGCTTACCCTTACCCTTACCCTTACCCTTACCCTTACCCTTACCCTTGCTTTTACCCTTAAGCTTACCCTTACCCTTACCCTTACCCTTACCCTTACCCTTACCCTTGCTTTTACCCTTAGGCTTACCCTTACCCTTACCCTTACCCTTACCCTTACCCTTACCCTTACCCTTACCCTTACCCTTACCCTTACCCTTACCCTTACCCTTACCCTTACCCTTACCCTTACCCTTACCCTTACCCTTACCCTTACCCTTACCCTTACCCTCACCCTTGCTTTTACCCTTAAGCTTACCCTTACCCTTACCCTTACCCTTACCCTTACCCTTACCCTTACCCTTACCCTTACCCTTACCCTTACCCTTACCCTTACCCTTACCCTTACCCTTACCCTTACCCTTACCCTTACCCTTACCCTTACCCTTACCCTTACCCTTGCTTTTACCCTTAGGCTTACCCTTACCTTTACCCTTACCCTTACCCTTACCCTTACCCTTACCCTTACCCTTACCCTTACCCTTACCCTTACCCTTACCCTTACCCTTACCCTTACCCTTGCTTTTACCCTTAAGCTTACCCTTACCCTTACCCTTACCCTTACCCTTACCCTTACCCTTACCCTTGCTTTTAGCCTTAAGCTTACCCTTACCCTTACCCTTACCCTTACCCTTACCCTTACCCTTACCCTTACCCTTACCCTTACCCTTACCCTTACCCTTACCCTTACCCTTACCCTTGCTTTTACCCTTAGGCTTACCCTTACCTTTACCCTTACCCTTACCCTTACCCTTACCCTTACCCTCACCCTTACCCTTACCCTTACCCTTACCCTTGCTTTTACCCTTAAGCTTACCCTTACCCTTACCCTTACCCTTTCCCTTACCCTTACCCTTGCTTTTACCCTTTAGCTTACCCTTACCCTTACCCTTACCCTTACCCTTACCCTTGCTTTTACCCTTAGGCTTACCCTTACCCTTACCCTTACCCTTACCCTTGCTTTTACCCTTAAGCTTACCCTTACACTTACCCTTACCGTTACCCTTACCCTTACCCTTACCCTTACCCTTACGCTTACCCTTACCCTTACCCTTGCTTTTACCCTTAGGCTTACCCTTACCTTTACCCTTACCCTTACCCTTACCCTTACCCTTACCCTTACCCTTACCCTTACCCTTACCCTTACCCTTACCCTTACCCTTGCTTTTACCCTTAAGCTTACCCTTACCCTTACCCTTACCCTTACCCTTACCCTTACCCTTACCCTTGCTTTTACCCTCAAGCTTACCCTTACCCTTACCCTTACCCTTACCCTTACCCTCACCCTTACCCTTACCCTTACCCTTGCTTATACCCTTAAGCTTACCCTTACCCTTACCCTTACCCTTACCCTTACCCTTACCCTTACCCTTACCCTTACCCTTACCCTTACCCTTACCCTTACCCTTACCCTTGCTTTTACCCTTAGGCTTACCCTTACCTTTACCCTTACCCTTACCCTTACCCTTACCCTTACCCTTACCCTTACCCTTACCCTTACCCTTACCCTTACCCTTACCCTTACCCTTACCCTTGCTTTTACCCTTAAGCTTACCCTTACCCTTACCCTTACCCTAACCCTTACCCTTGCTTTTACCCTTTAGCTTACCCTTACCCTTACCCTTACCCTTACCCTTACCCTTACCCTTACCCTTACCATTACCCTTACCCTTACCCTTACCCTTACCCTTACCCTTACCCTTACCCTTACCCTTACCCTTACCCTTGCTTTTACCCTTAAGCTTACCCTTACCCTTACCCTTACCCTTACCCTTACCCTTACCCTTACCCTTGCTTTTACCCTTAAGCTTACCCTTACCCTTACCCTTACCCTTACCCTTACCCTTGCTTTTACCCTTAGGCTTACCCTTACCTTTACCCTTACCCTTACCCTTACCCTTACCCTTACCCTTACCCTTACCCTTACCCTTACCCTTACCCTTACCCTTGCTTTTACCCTTAAGCTTACCCTTACCCTTACCCTTACCCTTACCCTTACCCTTACCCTTGCTTTTACCCTTAAGCTTACCCTTACCCTTACCCTTACCCTTACCCTTACCCTTGCTTTTACCCTTAGGCTTACCCTTACCCTTACCCTTACCCTTACCCTTGCTTTTACCCTTAAGCTTACCCTTACCCTTACCCTTACTCTTACCCTTACCCTTACCCTTACCCTTACCCTTACCCTTACCCTTACCCTTACCCTTACCCTTACCCTTACCCTTACCCTTGCTTTTACCCTTAGGCTTACCCTTACCTTTACCCTTACCCTAACCCTTACCCTTACCCTTACCCTTACCCTTACCCTTGCTTTTACCCTTAAGCTTACCCTTACCCTTACCCTTACCCTTACCCTTTCCCTTACCCTTACCCTTACCCTTACCCTTACCCTTACCCTTACCCTTACCCTTACCCTTGCTTTTACCCTTAAGCTTACCCTTACCCTTACCCTTACCCTTACCCTTACCCTTACCCTTACCCTTACCCTTACCCTTACCCTTACCCTTACCCTTACCCTTACCCTTACCCTTGCTTTTACCCTTAAGCTTACCCTTACCCTTACCCTTACCCTAACCCTTACCCTTGCTTTTACCCTTAAGCTTACCCTTACCCTTACCCTTACCCTTACCCTTACCCTTACCCTTACCTTTACCCTTACCCTTACCCTTACCCTTACCCTTACCCTTACCCTTACCCTTACCCTTACCCTTACCCTTACCCTTGCTTTTACCCTTAAGCTTACCCTTACCCTTACCCTTACCCTTACCCTTACCCTTACCCTTACCCTTACCCTTACCCTTACCCTTACCCTTACCCTTACCCTTGCTTTTACCCTTAAGCTTACCCTTACCCTTACCCTTACCCTTACCCTTACCCTTACCCTTACCCTCACCCTTGCTTTTACCCTTAGGCTTACCCTTACCTTTACCCTTACCCTTACCCTTACCCTTACCCTTACCCTTACCCTTACCCTTACCCTTACCCTTACCCTTGCTTTTACCCTTAAGCTTACCCTTACCCTTACCCTTACCCTTACCCTTACCCTTACCCTTGCTTTTACCCTTAAGCTTACCCTTACCCTTACCCTTACCCTTACCCTTACCCTTGCTTTTACCCTTAGGCTTACCCTTACCCTTACCCTTACTCTTGCTTTTACCCTTAAGCTTACCCTTACCCTTACCCTTACTCTTACCCTTACCCTTACCCTTACCCTTACCCTTACCCTTACCCTTACCCTTACCCTTACCCTTACCCTTGCTTTTACCCTTAGGCTTACCCTTACCTTTACCCTTACCCTAACCCTTACCCTTACCCTTACCCTTACCCTTACCCTTACCCTTGCTTTTACCCTTAAGCTTACCCTTACCCTTACCCTTACCCTTACCCTTACCCTTACCCTTACCCTTGCTTTTACCCTTAAGCTTACCCTTACCCTTACCCTTACCCTTACCCTTACCCTTACCCTTACCCTTACCCTTACCCTTACCCTTACCCTTACCCTTACCCTTACCCTTACCCTTGCTTTTACCCTTAAGCTTACCCTTACCCTTACCCTTACCCTTACCCTTACCCTTACCCTTACCCTTACCCTTACCCTTACCCTTATCCTTGCTTTTACCCTTAGGCTTACCCTTACCTTTACCCTTACCCTTACCCTTACCCTTACCCTTACCCTTGCTTTTACCCTTAAGCTTACCCTTACCCTTACCCTTACCCTTAAGCTTACCCTTACCCTTACCCTTACCTTTACCCTTACCCTTACCCTTACCCTTAACCTTACCCTTGCTTTTACCCTTAAGCTTACCCTTACCCTTACCCTTACCCTTACCCTTGCTTTTACCCTTAAGCTTACCCTTACCCTTACCCTTACCCTTTCCCTTAAGCTTTCCCTTACCCTTACCCTTACCCTTACCCTTACCCTTACCCTTACCCTTACTCTTACCCTTATCCTTACCCTTACCCTTACCCTTACCCTTACCCTTACCCTTACCCTTGCTTTTACCCTTAAGCTTACCCTTACCCTTACCCTTACCCTTACCCTTAAGCTTACCCTTACCCTTACCCTTACCCTTACCCTCACCCTTACCCTTACCCTTGCTTTTACCCTTAAGCTTACCCTTACCCTTACCCTTACCCTTACCCTTAAGCTTACCCTTACCCTTACCCTTACCCTTACCCTTACCCTTACCCTTACCCTTACCCTTACCCTTACCCTTGCTTTTACCCTTAAGCTTACCCTTACCCTTACCCTTACCCTTACCCTTAAGCTTACCCTTACCCTTACCCTTACCCTTGCTTTTACCCTTAAGCTTACCCTTACCCTTACCCTTACCCTTACCCTTGCTTTTACCCTTAAGCTTACCCTTACCCTTACCCTTACCCTTACCCTTAAGCTTACCCTTACCCTTACCCTTACCCTTACCCTTACCCTTACCCTTACCCTTACCCTTACCCTTACCCTTACCCTTACCCTTACCCTTACCTTTACCCTTACCCTTGCTTTTACCCTTAAGCTTACCCTTACCCTTACCCTTAACCTTACCCTTACCCTTACCCTTACCCTTACCCTTACCCTTGCTTTTACCCTTAGGCTTACCCTTACCTTCACCCTTACCCTTACCCTTACCCTTACCCTTACCCTTACCTTTACCCTTACCCTTGCTTTTACCCTTAAGCTTACCCTTACCCTTACCCTTACCCTTACCCTTACACTTACTCTTGCTTTTACCCTTAAGCTTACCCTTACCCTTACCCTTACCCTTACCCTTACCCTTACCCTTGCTTTTACCCTTAGGCTTACCCTTACCCTTTCCCTTACCCTTACCCTTGCTTTTACCCTTAAGCTTACCCTTACCCTTACCCCTACCCTTACCCTTACCCTTACCCTTACCCTTACCCTTACCCTTACCCTTACCCTTACCCTTACCCTTACCCTTACCCTTACCCTAACCCTTACCCTTACCCTTACCCTTACCCTTACCCTTGCTTTTACCCTTAGGCTTACCCTTACCTTTACCCTTACCCTTACCCTTACCCTTACCCTTACCCTTGCTTTTACCCTTAAGCTTACCCTTACCCTTACCCTTACCCTTACCCTTACCCTTACCCTTACCCTTACCCTTACCCTTACCCTTGCTTTTACCCTTAAACTTACCCTTACCCTTACCCTTAACCTTACCCTTACCCTTACCCTTACCCTTACCCTTACCCTTACCCTTACCCTTACCCTTGCTTTTACCCTTAAGCTTACCCTTACCCTTACCCTTACCCTTACCCTTACCCTTGCTTTTACCCTTAGGCTTACCCTTACCCTTACCCTTACCCTTACCCCTGCTTTTACCCTTAAGCTTACCCTTACCCTTACCCTTACTCTTACCCTTACCCTTACCCTTACCCTTACCCTTGCTTTTACCCTTAGGCTTACCCTTACCTTTACCCTTACCCTTACCCTTACCCTTACCCTTACCCTTACCCTTACCCTTACCCTTACCCTTACCCTTACCCTTACCCTTACCCTTGCTTTTACCCTTAAGCTAACCCTTACCCTTACCCTTACCCTTACCCTTACCCTTACCCTTAACCTTACCCTTACCCTTGCTTTTACCCTTAAGCTCACCCTTACCCTTACCCTTACCCTTACCCTTACCCTTACACTCACCCTTACCCTGACCCTTACCCTTGCTTTTACCCTTAAGCTTACCCTTACTCTTACCCTTACCCTTACCCTTAAGCTTACCCTTACCCTCACCCTTACCCTTACCCTTACCCTTACCCTTACCCTTGCTTTTACCCTTAAGCTTACCCTTACCCTTACCCTTATCTTTGCTTTTACCCTTAAGCTTACCCTTACCCTTACCCTTACCCTTAAGCTTACCCTTACCCTTACCCTTACCCTTACCCTTACCCTTACCCTTGCTTTTACCCTTAAGCTTACCCTTACCCTTACCCTTACCCTTACCCTAACCCTTACCCTTAACCTTACCCTTACCCTTACCCTTACCCTTACCCTTACCCTTACCCTTACCCTTGCTTTTACCCTTAGGCTTACCCTTACCTTTACCCTTACCATTACCCTTACCCTTACCCTTACCCTTACCCTTACCCTTACCCTTACCCTTACCCTTGCTTTTACCCTTAAGCTTACCCTTACCCTTACCCTTACTCTTACCCTTACCCTTACCCTTACCCTTACCCTTACCCTTGCTTTGACCCTTAGGCTTACCCTTACCTTTACCCTTACCCTTACCCTTATCCTTACCCTTACCCTTACCCTTACCTTTACCCTTACCCTTGCTTTTACCCTTAAGCTTACCCTTACCCTTACCCTTACCCTTACCCTTACCCTTACCCTTACCCCTGCTTTTACCCTTAAGCTTACCCTTACCCTTACCCTTACCCTTGCTTTTACCCTTAGGCTTACCCTTACCCTTACCCTTACCCTTACCCTTGCTTTTACCCTTAAGCTTACCCTTACCCTTACCCTTACCCTTACCCTTACCCTTACCCTTACCCTTACCCTTACCCTTACCCTTACCCTTACCCTTACCCTTACCCTTACTCTTACCCTTACCCTTTCCCTTACACTTACCCTTACCCTTACCCTTACCCTTACCCTTACCCTTACCCTTGCTTTTACCCTTAAGCTTACCCTTACCCTTACCCTTACCCTTACCCTTACCCTTACCCTTACCCTTACCCTTGCTTTTACCCTTAAGCTTACCCTTACCCTTACCCTTACCCTTACCCTCACCCTTACCCCTACCCTTACACTTGCTTATACCCTTAAGCTTACCCTTACCCTTACACTTACCCTTACCCTTACCCTTACCCTTACCCTTACCCTTACCCTTACCCTTACCCTTGCTTTTACCCTTAGGCTTACCCTTACCTTTACCCTTACCCTTACCCTTACCCTTACCCTTACCCTTACCCTTACCCTTGCTTTTACCCTTAAGCTTACCCTTACCCTTACCCTTACTCTTACCCTTACCCTAACCCTTACCCTTGCTTTTACCCTTAAGCTTACCCTTACCCTTACCCTTACCCTTACCCTTACCCTTACCCTTACCCTTACCCTTACCCTTACCCTTACCCTTACCCTTACCCTTGCTTTTACCCTTAAGCTTACCCTTACCCTTACCCTTACCCTTACCCTTACCCTTACCCTTATCCTTACCCTTGCTTTTACCCTTAAGCTTACCCTTACCCTTACCCTTACCCTTACCCTTACCCTTACCCTTACCCTTACCCTTACCCTTACCCTTACCCTCACCCTTGCTTTTACTCTTAGGCTTACCCTTACCTTTACCCTTACCCTTACCCTTACCCTTACCCTCACCCTTACTCTTACCCTTGCTTTTACCCTTAAGCTTACCCTTACCCTTACCCTTACCCTCACCCTTACCCTTGCTTTTACCCTTAAGCTTACCCTTACCCTTACCCTTACTCTTACCCTTACCCTTACCCTTACCCTTACCCTTACCCTTACCCTTACCCTTACCCTTACCCTTACCCTTACCCTTACCCTTACCCTTACCCTTACCCTTGCTTTTACCCTTAGGCTTACCCTTACCTTTACCCTTACCCTAACCCTTACCCTTACCCTTACCCTTACACTTACCCTTGCTTTTACCCTTAAGCTTACCCTTACCCTTACCCTTACCCTTACCCTTACCCTTACCCTTACCCTTACCCTTACCCTTACCCTTACCCTTACCCTTACCCTTACCCTTACCCTTACCCTTACCCTTGCTTTTACCCTTAAGCTCACCCTTACCCTTACCCTTACCCTTACCCTTACCCTTACCCTTACCCTTACCCTTACCCTTACCCTCACCCTTACCCTTGCTTTTACCCTTAAGCTTACCCTTACCCTTACCCTTACCCTTACACTTACCCTTACCCTTACCCTTACCCTTACCCTTACCCTTGCTTTTACCCTTAGGCTTACCCTTACCTTTACCCTTACCCTTACCCTTACCCTTACCCTTACCCTTGCTTTTACCCTTAAGCTTACCCTTACCCTTACCCTTACCCTTAAGCTTACCCTTACCCTTACCCTTACCCTTACCCTTACCCTTACCCTTACCCTTACCCTTACCCTTACCCTTACCCTTACCCTTACCCTTGCTTTTACCCTTAAGCTTACCCTTACCCTTACCCTTACCCTTACCCTTACCCTTGCTTTTACCCTTAAGCTTACCCTTACCCTTACCCTTACCCTTAAGCTTACCCTTACCCTTACCCTTACCCTTACTCTTACCCTTACCCTTACCCTTACCCTTACCTTTACCCTTACCCTTACCCTTACCCTTACCCTTACCCTTGCTTTTACCCTTAAGCTTACCCTTACCCTTACCCTTACCCTTACCCTTAAGCTTACCCTTACCCTTACCCTTACCCTTACCCTTACCCTTACCCTTAACCTTACCCTTGCTTTTACCCTTAAGCTTACCCTTACCCTTACCCTTACCCTTACCCTTAAGCTTACCCTTACCCTTACCCTTACCCTTACCCTTACCCTTGCTTTTACCCTTAAGCTTACCCTTACCCTTACCCTTACCCTTACCCTTAAGCTTACCCTTACCCTTACCCTTACCCTTACCCTTACCCTTACCCTTACCCTTACCCTTGCTTTTACCCTTAAGCTTACCCTTACCCTTACCCTTACCCTTACCCTTACCCTTGCTTTTACCCTTAAGCTTACCCTTAACCTTACCCTTACCCTTACCCTTAAGCTTACCCTTACCCTTACCCTTACCCTTACCCTTACCCTTACCCTTACCCTTACCCTTACCCTTACCCTTACCCTTGCTTTTACCCTTAAGCTTACCCTTACCCTTACCCTCACCCTTACCCTTACCCTTACCCTTACCCTTACCCTTGCTTTTACCCTTAGGCTTACCCTTACCTTTACCCTTACCCTTACCCTTACCCTTACCCTTACCCTTACCCTTACCCTTGCTTTTACCCTTAAGCTTACCCTTACTCTTACCCTTACCCTTACCCTTACCCTTACCCTTACCCTTACCCTTACCCTTACCCTTGCTTTTACCCTTAAGCTTACACTTACCCTTACCCTTACCCTTACCCTTACCCTTGCTTTTACCCTTAGGCTTACCCTTACCCTTACCCTTACCCTTACCCTTGCTTTTACCCTTAAGCTTACCCTTACCCTTACCCTTACCCTTACCCTTACCCTTACCCTTACCCTTACCCTTACCCTTACCCTTGCTTTTACCCTTAAGCTTACCCTTACCCTTACCCTTACCCTTACCCTTACCCTTACCCTTACCCTTACCCTTACCCTCACCCTTGCTTTTACCCTTAAGCTTACCCTTACCCTTACCCTTACCCATACCCTTACCCTTACCCTTACCCTTGCTTTTACCCTTAAGCTTACCCTTACCCTTACCCTTACCCTTACCCTTACCCTTACCCTTGCTTTTACCCTTAGGCTTACCCTTACCCTTACCCTTACCCTTACCCTTAAGCTTACCCTTACCCTTACCCTTACCCTTACCCTTACCCTTACCCTTACCCTTACCCTCACCCTTACCCTTACCCTTACCCTTACCCTTACCCTTACCCTTGCTTTTACCCTTAAGCTTACCCTTACCCTTACCCTTACCCTTACCCTTGCTTTCACCCTTAAGCTTACCCTTACCCTTACCCTTACCCTTAAACTTACCCTTACCCTTACCCTTACCCTTACCCTTACCCTTACCCTTACCCTTACCCTTACCCTTGCTTTTACCCTTAAGCTTACCCTTACCCTTACCCTTAACCTTACCCTTACCCTTACCCTTACCCTTACCCCTACCCTTGCTTTTACCCTTAGGCTTACCCTTACTTTTACCCTTACCCTTACCCTTACCCTTACCCTTACCCTTACCCTTACCCTTACCTTTACCCTTACCCTTGCTTTTACCCTTAAGCTTACCCTTACCCTTACCCTTACCCTTACCCTTACCCTTACTCTTGCTTTTACCCTTAAGCTTACCCTTACCCTTACCCTTACCCTTACCCTTACCCTCGCTTTTACCCTTAGGCTTACCCTTACCCTTTCCCTTACCCTTACCCTTGCTTTTACCCTTAAGCTTACCCTTACCCTTACCCTTACCCTTACCCTTACCCTTACCCTTACCCTTACCCTTACCCTTACCCTTACCCTTACCCTTACCCTAACCCTTACCCTTACCCTTACCATTACCCTTACCCTTGCTTTTACCCTTAGGCTTACCCTTACCTTTACCCTTACCCTTACCCTTACCCTTACCCTTACCCTTGCTTTTACTCTTAAGCTTACCCTTACCCTTACCCTTACCCTTACCCTTACCCTTACCCTTACCCTTACCCTTACCCTTACCCTTACCCTTACCCTTACCCTTACCCTTACCCTTACCCTTACCCTTACCCTTACCCTTACCCTTACCCTTACCCTTGCTTTTACCTTTAAGCTTACCCTTACCCTTACCCTTACCCTTACCCTTACCCTTACCCTTACCCTTACCCTCACCCTTGCTTTTACCCTTAAGCTTACCCTTACCCTTACCCTTACCCTTACCCTTACCCTTACCCTTGCTTTTACCCTTAAGCTTACCCTTACCCTTACCCTTACCCTTACCCTTACCCTTGCTTTTACCCTTAGGCTTACCCTTACCCTTACCCTTACCCTTACCCTTGCTTTTACCCTTAAGCTTACCCTTACCCTTACCCTTACCCTTACTCTTACCCTTACCCTTACCCTTACCCTTACCCTTGCTTTTACCCTTAGGCTTACCCTTACCTTTACCCTTACCCTTACCCTTACCCTTACCCTTACCCTTACCCTTACCCTTACCCTTACCCTTACCCTTAACCTTACCCCTACCCTTGCTTTTACCCTTAAGCTCACCCTTACCCTTACCCTTACCCTTACCCTTACACTTACCCTTACCCTACTATTTCAATTTGAAACTTTCGCGTTTTTCGTTTCCGAGTTTTGTTTGAAGGGCTCTACAAGGAAGAATTGATGAGTGGGTGATTCTATTATTGCTTCTTATCATTCACACTAACGAGCTCAAGAACTTCACATCGAAAAACTACTCTCGGGTACCCCTGAATTCTTTAAAATAAGCCAAATATAGCGTTTTTGGGGGGTCTAGACCCTTAGTAAAATTTCGATGAAAATTTGAAAAAATAGATTTCCTTCAAAATTGGTATAATCGAAGAGGGTTCGATGATGAATTATAATCTGCAATTCCCAGTTGATTCCGTCAGTTGACAGGGAAAATAAATGATTTTGAAATTTCACATTTTGGAAATATCCCATTTGACAGGTGAAAATCTAAACGGTAGGAGATATCGATGAGGTAATGTCTTAGTCATGTTCAGCGACCTCGCAAACCTATGTTTGCATACCAAACTTGGCCGGTAACTCTGGTATTTTCGAAACTATTTCAATTTGAAACTTTCGCGTTTTTCGTTTCCGAGTTTTGTTTGAAGGGCTCTACAAGGAAGAATTGATGAGTGGGTGATTCTATTATTGCTTCTTATCATTCACACTAACGAGCTCAAGAACTTCACATCGAAAAACTACGCTCGGGTACCCCTGAATTCTTTAAAATAAGCCAAATATAGCGTTTTTGGGGGGTCTAGACCCTTAGTAAAATTTCGATGAAAATTTGAAAAAATAGATTTCCTTCAAAATTGGTATAATCGAAGAGGGTTCGATGATGAATTATAATCTGCAATTCCCAGTTGATTCCGTCAATTGACAGGGAAAATAAATGATTTTGAAATTTCACATTTTGGAAATTTCCCATTTGACAGGTGAAAATCTAAACGGTAGGAGATATCGATGAGATAATGTCTTAGTCATGTTCAGCGACCTCGCAAACCTATGTTTGCATACCAAACTTGGCCGGTAACTCTGGTATTTTCGAAACTATTTCAATTTGAAACTTTCGCGTTTTTCGTTTCCGAGTTTTGTTTGAAGGGCTCTACAAGGAAGAATTGATGAGTGGGTGATTCTATTATTGCTTCTTATCATTCACACTAACGAGCTCAAGAATTTCACATCGAAAAACTACGCTCAGGTACCCCTGAATTCTTTAAAATATGCCAAATATAGCGTTTTTGGGGGGTCTAGACCCTTAGTAAAATTTCGATGAAAATTTGAAAAAATAGATTTCCTTCAAAATTGGTATAATCGAAGAGGGTTCGATGATGAATTATAATCTGCAATTCCCAGTTGATTCCGTCAGTTGACAGGGAAAATAAATGATTTTGAAATTTCACATTTTGGAAATTTCCCATTTGACAGGTGAAAATCTAAACGGTAGGAGATATCGATGAGATAATGTCTTAGTCATGTTCAGCGATCTCGCAAACCTATGTTTGCATACCAAACTTGGCCGGTAACTCTGGTATTTTCGAAACTATTTCAATTTGAAACTTTCGCGTTTTTCGTTTCCGAGTTTTGTTTGAAGGGCTCTACAAGGAAGAATTGATGAGTGGGTGATTCTATTATTGCTTCTTATCATTCACACTAACGAGCTCAAGAACTTCACATCGAAAAACTACGCTCGGGTACCCCTGAATTCTTTAAAATAAGCCAAATATAGCGTTTTTGGGGGGTCTAGACCCTTAGTAAAATTTCGATGAAAATTTGAAAAAATAGATTTCCTTCAAAATTGGTATAATCGAAGAGGGTTCGATGATGAATTATAATCTGCAATTCCCAGTTGATTCCGTCAGTTGACAGGGAAAATAAATGATTTTGAAATTTCACATTTTGGAAATTTCCCATTTGACAGGTGAAAATCTAAACGGTAGGAGATATCGATGAGATAATGTCTTAGTCATGTTCAGCGACCTCGCAAACCTATGTTTGCATACCAAACTTGGCCGGTAACTCTGGTATTTTCGAAACTATTTCAATTTGAAACTTTCGCGTTTTTCGTTTCCGAGTTTTGTTTGAAGGGCTCTACAAGGAAGAATTGATGAGTGGGTGATTCTATTATTGCTTCTTATCATTCACACTAACGAGCTCAAGAACTTCACATCGAAAAACTACGCTCGGGTACCCCTGAATTCTTTAAAATAAGCCAAATATAGCGTTTTTGGGGGGTCTAGACCCTTAGTAAAATTTCGATGAAAATTTGAAAAAATAGATTTCCTACAAAATTGGTATAATCGAAGAGGGTTCGATGATGAATTATAATCTGCAATTCCCAGTTGATTCCGTCAGTTGACAGGGAAAATAAATGATTTTGAAATTTCACATTTTGGAAATTTCCCATTTGACAGGTGAAAATCTAAACGGTAGGAGATATCGATGAGATAATGTCTTAGTCATGTTCAGCGATCTCGCAAACCTATGTTTGCATACCAAACTTGGCCGGTAACTCTGGTATTCTACAAGGAAGAATTGATGAGTGGGTGATTCTATTATTGCTTCTTATCATTCACACTAACGAGCTCAAGAACTTCACATCGAAAAACTACGCTCGGGTACCCCTGAATTCTTTGAAATAAGCCAAATATAGCGTTTTTGGGGGGTCTAGACCCTTAGTAAAATTTCGATGAAAATTTGAGAAAATAGATTTCCTTCAAAATTGGTATAATCGAAGAGGGTTCGATGATGAATTATAATCTGCAATTCCCAGTTGATTCCGTCAGTTGACAGGGAAAATAAATGATTTTGAAATTTCACATTTTGGAAATTTCCCATTTGACAGGTGAAAATCTAAACGGTAGGAGATATCGATGAGATAATGTCTTAGTCATGTTCAGCGACCTCGCAAACCTATGTTTGCATACCAAACTTGGCCGGTAACTCTGGTATTTTCGAAACTATTTCAATTTGAAACTTTCGCGTTTTTCGTTTCCGAGTTTTGTTTGAAGGGCTCTACAAGGAAGAATTGATGAGTGGGTGATTCTATTATTGCTTCCTATCATTCACACTAACGAGCTCAAGAACTTCACATCGAAAAACTACGCTCGGGTACCCCTGAATTCTTTAAAATAAGCCAAATATAGCGTTTTTGGGGGGTCTAGACCCTTAGTAAAATTTCGATGAAAATTTGAAAAAATAGATTTCCTTCAAAATTGGTACAATCGAAGAGGGTTCGATGATGAATTATAATCTGCAATTCCCAGTTGATTCCGTCAGTTGACAGGGAAAATAAATGATTTTGAAATTTCACATTTTGGAAATTTCCCATTTGACAGGTGAAAATCTAAACGGTAGGAGATATCGATGAGATAATGTCTTAGTCATGTTCAGCGACCTCGCAAACCTATGTTTGCATACCAAACTTGGCCGGTAACTCTGGTATTTTCGAAACTATTTCAATTTGAAACTTTCGCGTTTTTCGTTTCCGAGTTTTGTTTGAAGGGCTCTACAAGGAAGAATTGATGAGTGGGTGATTCTATTATTGCTTCCTATCATTCACACTAACGAGCTCAAGAACTTCACATCGAAAAACTACGCTCGGGTACCCCTGAATTCTTTAAAATAAGCCAAATATAGCGTTTTTGGGGGGTCTAGACCCTTAGTAAAATTTCGATGAAAATTTGAAAAAATAGATTTCCTTCAAAATTGGTATAATCGAAGAGGGTTCGATGATGAATTATAATCTGCAATTCCCAGTTGATTCCGTCAGTTGACAGGGAAAATAAATGATTTTGAAATTTCACATTTTGGAAATTTCCCATTTGACAGGTGAAAATCTAAACGGTAGGAGATATCGATGAGATAATGTCTTAGTCATGTTCAGCGACCTCGCAAACCTATGTTTGCATACCAAACTTGGCCGGTAACTCTGGTATTTTCGAAACTATTTCAATTTGAATCTTTCGCGTTTTTCGTTTCCGAGTTTTGTTTGAAGGGCTCTACAAGGAAGAATTGATGAGTGGGTGATTCTATTATTGCTTCTTATCATTCACACTAACGAGCTCAAGAACTTCACTTCGAAAAACTACGCTCGGATACCCCTGAATTCTTTAAAATAAGCCAAATATAGCGTTTTTGGGGGGTCTAGACCCTTAGTAAAATTTCGATGAAAATTTGAAAAAATAGATTTCCTTCAAAATTGGTATAATCGAAGAGGGTTCGATGATGAATTATAATCTGCAATTCCCAGTTGATTCCGTCAGTTGACAGGAAAAATAAATGATTTTGAAATTTCACATTTTGGAAATTTCCCATTTGACAGGTGAAAATCTAAACGGTAGGAGATATCGATGAGATAATGTCTTAGTCATGTTCAGCGACCTCGCAAACCTATGTTTGCATACCAAACTTGGCCGGTAACTCTGGTATTTTCGAAACTATTTCAATTTGAAACTTTCGCGTTTTTCGTTTCCGAGTTTTGTTTGAAGGGCTCTACAAGGAAGAATTGATGAGTGGGTGATTCTATTATTGCTTCTTATCATTCACACTAACGAGCTCAAGAACTTCACATCGAAAAACTAGTCTCGGGTACCCCTGAATTCTTTAAAATAAGCCAAATATAGCGTTTTTGGGGGGTATAGACCCTTAGTGAAATTTCGATGAAAATTTGAAAAAATAGATTTCCTTCAAAATTGGTATAATCGAAGAGGGTTCGATGATGAATTATAATCTGCAATTCCCAGTTGATTCCGTCAGTTGACAGGGAAAATAAATGATTTTGAAATTTCACATTTTGGAAATTTCCCATTTGACAGGTGAAAATCTAAACGGTAGGAGATATCGATGAGATAATGTCTTAGTCATGTTCAGCGACCTCGCAAACCTATGTTTGCATACCAAACTTGGCCGGTAACTCTGGTATTTTCGAAACTATTTCAATTTGAATCTTTCGCGTTTTTCGTTTCCGAGTTTTGTTTGAAGGGCTCTACAAGGAAGAATTGATGAGTGGGTGATTCTATTATTGCTTCTTATCATTCACACTAACGAGCTCAAGAACTTCACTTCGAAAAACTACGCTCGGATACCCCTGAATTCTTTAAAATAAGCCAAATATAGCGTTTTTGGGGGGTCTAGACCCTTAGTAAAATTTCGATGAAAATTTGAAAAAATAGATTTCCTTCAAAATTGGTATAATCGAAGAGGGTTCGATGATGAATTATAATCTGCAATTCCCAGTTGATTCCGTCAGTTGACAGGAAAAATAAATGATTTTGAAATTTCACATTTTGGAAATTTCCCATTTGACAGGTGAAAATCTAAACGGTAGGAGATATCGATGAGATAATGTCTTAGTCATGTTCAGCGACCTCGCAAACCTATGTTTGCATACCAAACTTGGCCGGTAACTCTGGTATTTTCGAAACTATTTCAATTTGAAACTTTCGCGTTTTTCGTTTCCGAGTTTTGTTTGAAGGGCTCTACAAGGAAGAATTGATGAGTGGGTGATTCTATTATTGCTTCTTATCATTCACACTAACGAGCTCAAGAACTTCACATCGAAAAACTACTCTCGGGTACCCCTGAATTCTTTAAAATAAGCCAAATATAGCGTTTTTGGGGGGTCTAGACCCTTAGTAAAATTT
Source organism: Myrrha octodecimguttata (assembly GCA_958510865.1). Lineage (NCBI taxonomy): Eukaryota > Metazoa > Arthropoda > Insecta > Coleoptera > Coccinellidae > Myrrha > Myrrha octodecimguttata. The sequence continues at coordinate 65,231 of CAUEHS010000789.1, forward strand.
CGATGAAAATTTGAAAAAATAGATTTCCTTCAAAATTGGTATAATCGAAGAGGGTTCGATGATGAATTATAATCTGCAATTCCCAGTTGATTCCGTCAGTTGACAGGGAAAATAAATGATTTTGAAATTTCACATTTTGGAAATATCCCATTTGACAGGTGAAAATCTAAACGGTAGGAGATATCGATGAGGTAATGTCTTAGTCATGTTCAGCGACCTCGCAAACCTATGTTTGCATACCAAACTTGGCCGGTAACTCTGGTATTTTCGAAACTATTTCAATTTGAAACTTTCGCGTTTTTCGTTTCCGAGTTTTGTTTGAAGAGCTCTACAAGGAAGAATTGATGAGTGGGTGATTCTATTATTGCTTCTTATCATTCACACTAACGAGCTCAAGAATTTCACATCGAAAAACTACGCTCGGGTACCCCTGAATTCTTTAAAATATGCCAAATATAGCGTTTTTGGGGGGTCTAGACCCTTAGTAAAATTTCGATGAAAATTTGAAAAAATAGATTTCCTTCAAAATTGGTATAATCGAAGAGGGTTCGATGATGAATTATAATCTGCAATTCCCAGTTGATTCCGTCAGTTGACAGGGAAAATAAATGATTTTGAAATTTCACATTTTGGAAATTTCCCATTTGACAGGTGAAAATCTAAACGGTAGGAGATATCGATGAGAAAATGTCTTAGTCATGTTCAGCGATCTCGCAAACCTATGTTTGCATACCAAACTTGGCCGGTAACTCTGGTATTTTCGAAACTATTTCAATTTGAAACTTTCGCGTTTTTCGTTTCCGAGTTTTGTTTGAAGGGCTCTACAAGGAAGAATTGATGAGTGGGTGATTCTATTATTGCTTCTTATCATTCACACTAACGAGCTCAAGAACTTCACATCGAAAAACTACGCTCGGGTACCCCTGAATTCTTTAAAATAAGCCAAATATAGCGTTTTTGGGGGGTCTAGACCCTTAGTAAAATTTCGATGAAAATTTGAAAAAATAGATTTCCTTCAAAATTGGCATAATCGAAGAGGGGTCGATGATGAATTATAATCTGCAATTCCCAGTTGATTCCGTCAGTTGACAGGGAAAATAAATGATTTTGAAATTTCACATTTTGGAAATTTCCCATTTGACAGGTGAAAATCTAAACGGTAGGAGATATCGATGAGATAATGTCTTAGTCATGTTCAGCGACCTCGCAAACCTATGTTTGCATACCAAACTTGGCCGGTAACTCTGGTATTTTCGAAACTATTTCAATTTGAAACTTTCGCGTTTTTCGTTTCCGAGTTTTGTTTGAAGGGCTCTACAAGGAAGAATTGATGAGTGGGTGATTCTATTATTGCTTCTCATCATTCACACTAACGAGCTCAAGAACTTCACATCGAAAAACTACGCTCGGGTACCCCTGAATTCTTTAAAATAAGCCAAATATAGCGTTTTTGGGGGGTCTAGACCCTTAGTAAAATTTCGATGAAAATTTGAAAAAATAGATTTCCTTCAAAATTGGTATAATCGAAGAGGGTTCGATGATGAATTATAATCTGCAATTCCCAGTTGATTCCGTCAGTTGACAGGGAAAATAAATGATTTTGAAATTTCACATTTTGGAAATTTCCCATTTGACAGGTGAAAATCTAAACGGTAGGAGATATCGATGAGATAATGTCTTAGTCATGTTCAGCGACCTCGCAAACCTATGTTTGCATACCAAACTTGGCCGGTAACTCTGGTATTCTCGAAACTATTTCAATTTGAAACTTTCGCGTTTTTCGTTTCCGAGTTTTGTTTGAAGGGCTCTACAAGGAAGAATTGATGAGTGGGTGATTCTATTATTGCTTCTTATCATTCACACTAACGAGCTCAAGAACTTCACATCGAAAAACTACGCTCGGGTACCCCTGAATTCTTTGAAATAAGCCAAATATAGCGTTTTTGGGGGGTCTAGACCCTTAGTAAAATTTCGATGAAAATTTGAAAAAATAGATTTCCTTCAAAATTGGTATAATCGAAGAGGGTTCGATGATGAATTATAATCTGCAATTCCCAGTTGATTCCGTCAGTTGACAGGGAAAATAAATGATTTTGAAATTTCACATTTTGGAAATTTCCCATTTGACAGGTGAAAATCTAAACGGTAGGAGATATCGATGAGATAATGTCTTAGTCATGTTCAGCGACCTCGCAAACCTATGTTTGCATACCAAACTTGGCCGGTAACTCTGGTATTTTCGAAACTATTTCAATTTGAAACTTTCGCGTTTTTCGTTTCCGAGTTTTGTTTGAAGGGCTCTACAAGGAAGAATTGATGAGTGGGTGATTCTATTATTGCTTCCTATCATTCACACTAACGAGCTCAAGAACTTCACATCGAAAAACTACGCTTGGGTACCCCTGAATTCTTTAAAATAAGCCAAATATAGCGTTTTTGGGGGGTCTAGACCCTTAGTAAAATTTCGATGAAAATTTGAAAAAATAGATTTCCTTCAAAATTGGTACAATCGAAGAGGGTTCGATGATGAATTATAATCTGCAATTCCCAGTTGATTCCGTCAGTTGACAGGGAAAATAAATGATTTTGAAATTTCACATTTTGGAAATTTCCCATTTGACAGGTGAAAATCTAAACGGTAGGAGATATCGATGAGATAATGTCTTAGTCATGTTCAGCGACCTCGCAAACCTATGTTTGCATACCAAACTTGGCCGGTAACTCTGGTATTTTCGAAACTATTTCAATTTGAATCTTTCGCGTTTTTCGTTTCCGAGTTTTGTTTGAAGGGCTCTACAAGGAAGAATTGATGAGTGAGTGATTCTGTTATTGCTTCTTATCATTCACACTAACGAGCTCAAGAACTTCACATCGAAAAACTACGCTCGGGTACCCCTGAATTCTTTAAAATAAGCCAAATATAGCGTTTTTGGGGGGTCTAGACCCTTAGTAAAATTTCGATGAAAATTTGAAAAAATAGATTTCCTTCAAAATTGGTATAATCGAAGAGGGTTCGATGATGAATTATAATCTGCAATTCCCAGTTGATTCCGTCAGTTGACAGGGAAAATAAATGATTTTGAAATTTCACATTTTGGAAATTTCCCATTTGACAGGTGAAAATCTAAACGGTAGGAGATATCGATGAGATAATGTCTAAGTCATGTTCAGCGACCTCGCAAACCTATGTTTGCATACCAAACTTGGCCGGTAACTCTGGTATTTTCGAAACTATTTCAATTTGAAACTTTCGCGTTTTTCGTTTCCGAGTTTTGTTTGAAGGGCTCTACAAGGAAGAATTGATGAGTGGGTGATTCTATTATTGCTTCTTATCATTCACACTAACGAGCTCAAGAACTTCACATCGAAAAACTACGCTCGGGTACCCCTGAATTCTTTAAAATAAGCCAAATATAGCGTTTTTGGGGGGTCTAGACCCTTAGTAAAATTTCGATGAAAATTTGAAAAAATAGATTTCCTTCAAAATTGGTATAATCGAAGAGGGTTCGATGATGAATTATAATCTGCAATTCCCAGTTGATTCCGTCAGTTGACAGGGAAAATAAATGATTTTGAAATTTCACATTTTGGAAATTTCCCATTTGACAGGTGAAAATCTAAACGGTAGGAGATATCGATGAGATAATGTCTTAGTCATGTTCAGCGACCTCGCAAACCTATGTTTGCATACCAAACTTGGCCGGTAACTCTGGTATTCTCGAAACTATTTCAATTTGAAACTTTCGCGTTTTTCGTTTCCGAGTTTTGTTTGAAGGGCTCTACAAGGAAGAATTGATGAGTGGGTGATTCTATTATTGCTTCTTATCATTCACACTAACGAGCTCAAGAACTTCACATCGAAAAACTACGCTCGGGTACCCCTGAATTCTTTAAAATAAGCCAAATATAGCGTTTTTGGGGGTCTAGACCCTTAGTAAAATTTCGATGAAAATTTGAAAAAATAGATTTCCTTCAAAATTGGTATAATCGAAGAGGGTTCGATGATGAATTATAATCTGCAATTCCCAGTTGATTCCGTCAGTTGACTGGGAAAATAAATGATTTTGAAATTTCACATTTTGGAAATTTCCCATTTGACAGGTGAAAATCTAAACGGTAGGAGATATCGATGAGATAATGTCTTAGTCATGTTCAGCGACCTCGCAAACCTATGTTTGCATACCAAACTTGGCCGGTAACTCTGGTATTTTCGAAACTATTTCAATTTGAAACTTTCGCGTTTTTCGTTTCCGAGTTTTGTTTGAAGGGCTCTACAAGGAAGAATTGATGAGTGGGTGATTCTATTATTGCTTCCTATCATTCACACTAACGAGCTCAAGAACTTCACATCGAAAAACTACGCTTGGGTACCCCTGAATTCTTTAAAATAAGCCAAATATAGCGTTTTTGGGGGGTCTAGACCCTTAGTAAAATTTCGATGAAAATTTGAAAAAATAGATTTCCTTCAAAATTGGTACAATCGAAGAGGGTTCGATGATGAATTATAATCTGCAATTCCCAGTTGATTCCGTCAGTTGACAGGGAAAATAAATGATTTTGAAATTTCACATTTTGGAAATTTCCCATTTGACAGGTGAAAATCTAAACGGTAGGAGATATCGATGAGATAATGTCTTAGTCATGTTCAGCGACCTTGCAAACCTATGTTTGCATACCAAACTTGGCCGGTAACTCTGGTATTTTCGAAACTATTTCAATTTGAATCTTTCGCGTTTTTCGTTTCCGAGTTTTGTTTGAAGGGCTCTACAAGGAAGAATTGATGAGTGGGTGATTCTATTATTGCTTCTTATCATTCACACTAACGAGCTCAAGAACTTCACATCGAAAAACTACGCTCGGGTACCCCTGAATTCTTTAAAATAAGCCAAATATAGCGTTTTTGGGGGGTCTAGACCCTTAGTAAAATTTCGATGAAAATTTGAAAAAATAGATTTCCTTCAAAATTGGTATAATCGAAGAGGGTTCGATGATGAATTATAATCTGCAATTCCCAGTTGATTCCGTCAGTTGACAGGGAAAATAAATGATTTTGAAATTTCACATTTTGGAAATTTCCCATTTGACAGGTGAAAATCTAAACGGTGGGAGATATCGATGAGATAATGTCTTAGTCATGTTCAGCGACCTCAAACCTATGTTTGCATACCAAACTTGGCCGGTAACTCTGGTATTTTCGAAACTATTTCAATTTGAAACTTTCGCGTTTTTCGTTTCCGAGTTTTGTTTGAAGGGCTCTACAAGGAAGAATTGATGAGTGGGTGATTCTATTATTGCTTCTTATCATTCACACTAACGAGCTCAAGAACTTCACATCGAAAAACTACGCTCGGGTACCCCTGAATTCTTTAAAATAAGCCAAATATAGCGTTTTTGGGGGGTCTAGACCCTTAGTAAAATTTCGATGAAAATTTGAGAAAATAGATTTCCTTCAAAATTGGTATAATCGAAGAGGGTTCGATGATGAATTATAATCTGCAATTCCCAGTTGATTCCGTCAATTGACAGGGAAAATAAATGATTTTGAAATTTCACATTTTGGAAATTTCCCATTTGACAGGTGAAAATCTGAACGGTAGGAGATATCGATGAGATAATGTCTTAGTCATGTTCAGCGACCTCGCAAACCTATGTTTGCATACCAAACTTGGCCGGTAACTCTGGTATTTTCGAAACTATTTCAATTTGAAACTTTCGCGTTTTTCGTTTCCGAGTTTTGTTTGAAGGGCTCTACAAGGAAGAATTGATGAGTGGGTGATTCTATTATTGCTTCTTATCATTCACACTAACGAGCTCAAGAACTTCACATCGAAAAACTACGCTCGGGTACCCCTGAATTCTTTAAAATATGCCAAATATAGCGTTTTTGGGGGGTCTAGACCCTTAGTAAAATTTCGATGAAAATTTGAAAAAATAGATTTCCTTCAAAATTGGTATAATCGAAGAGGGTTCGATGATGAATTATAATCTGCAATTCCCAGTTGATTCCGTCAGTTGACAGGGAAAATAAATGATTTTGAAATTTCACATTTTGGAAATTTCCCATTTGACAGGTGAAAATCTAAACGGTAGGAGATATCGATGAGATAATCACTTAGTCATGTTCAGCGACCTCGCAAACCTATGTTTGCATACCAAACTTGGCCGGTAACTCTGGTATTTTCGAAACTATTTCAATTTGAAACTTTCGCGTTTTTCGTTTCCGAGTTTTGTTTGAAGGGCTCTACAAGGAAGAATTGATGAGTGGGTGATTCTATTATTGCTTCTTATCATTCACACTAACGAGCTCAAGAACTTCACATCGAAAAACTACGCTCGGGTACCCCTGAATTCTTTAAAATAAGCCAAATATAGCGTTTTTGGGGGGTCTAGACCCTTAGTAAAATTTCGATGAAAATTTGAAAAAATGGATTTCCTTCAAAATTGGTATAATCGAAAAGGGTTCGATGATGAATTATAATCTGCAATTCCCAGTTGATTCCGTCAGTTGACAGGGAAAATAAATGATTTTGAAATTTCACATTTTGGAAATTTCCCATTTGACAGGTGAAAATCTAAACGGTAGGAGATATCGATGAGATAATGTCTTAGTCATGTTCAGCGACCTCGCAAACCTATGTTTGCATACCAAACTTGGCCGGTAACTCTGGTATTTTCGAAACTATTTCAATTTGAAACTTTCGCGTTTTTCGTTTCCGAGTTTTGTTTGAAGGGCTCTACAAGGAAGAATTGATGAGTGGGTGATTCTATTATTGCTTCTTATCATTCACACTAACGAGCTCAAGAACTTCACATCGAAAAACTACGCTCGGGTACCCCTGAATTCTTTAAAATAAGCGAAATATAGCGTTTTTGGGGGGTCTAGACCCTTAGTAAAATTTCGATGAAAATTTGAAAAAATAGATTTCCTTCAAAATTGGTATAATCGAAGAGGGTTCGATGATGAATTATAATCTGCAATTCCCAGTTGATTCCGTCAGTTGACAGGGAAAATAAATGATTTTGAAATTTCACATTTTGGAAATTTCCCATTTGACAGGTGAAAATCTAAACGGTAGGAGATATCGATGAGATAATGTCTTAGTCATGTTCAGCGACCTCGCAAACCTATGTTTGCATACCAAACTTGGCCGATAACTCTAGTATTTTCGAAACTATTTCAATTTGAAACTTTCGCGTTTTTCGTTTCCGAGTTTTGTTTGAAGGGCTCTACAAGGAAGAATTGATGAGTCGGTGATTCTATTATGGCTTCTTATCATTCACACTAACGAGCTCAAGAACTTCACATCGAAAAACTACGCTCGGGTACCCCTGAATTCTTTAAAATAAGCCAAATATAGCGTTTTTGGGGCGTCTAGACCCTTAGTAAAATTTCGATGAAAATTTGAAAAAATAGATTTCCTTCAAAATTGGTATAATCGAAGAAGGTTCGATGATGAATTATAATCTGCAATTCCCAGTTGATTCCGTCAGTTGACAGGGAAAATAAATGATTTTGAAATTTCACATTTTGGAAATTTCCCATTTGACAGGTGAAAATCTAAACGGTAGGAGATATCGATGAGATAATGTCTTAGTCATGTTCAGCGACCTCGCAAACCTATGTTTACATACCAAACTTGGCCGGTAACTCTGGTATTTTCGAAACTATTTCAATTTGAAACTTTCGCGTTTTTCGTTTCCGAGTTTTGTTTGAAGGGCTCTACAAGGAAGAATTGATGAGTGGGTGATTCTATTATTGCTTCTTATCATTCACACTAACGAGCTCAAGAACTTCACATCGAAAAATTACGCTCGGGTACCCCTGAATTCTTTAAAATAAGCCAAATATAGCGTTTTTGGGGGGTCTAGACCCTTAGTAAAATTTCGATGAAAATTTGAAAAAATAGATTTCCTTCAAAATTGGTATAATCGAAGAGGGTTCGATGATGAATTATAATCTGCAATTCCCAGTTGATTCCGTCAGTTGACAGGGAAAATAAATGATTTTGAAATTTCACATTTTGGAAATTTCCCATTTGACAGGTGAAAATCTAAACGGTAGGAGATATCGATGAGATAATGTCTTAGTCATGTTCAGCGACCTCGCAAACCTATGTTTGCATACCAAACTTGGCCGGTAACTCTGGTATTTTCGAAACTATTTCAATTTGAATCTTTCGCGTTTTTCGTTTCCGAGTTTTGTTTGAAGGGCTCTACAAGGAAGAATTGATGAGTGGGTGATTCTATTATTGCTTCTTATCATTCACACTAACGAGCTCAAGAACTTCACATCGAAAAACTACGCTCGGGTACCCCTGAATTCTTTAAAATAAGCCAAATATAGCGTTTTTGGGGGGTCTAGACCCTTAGTAAAATTTCGATGAAAATTTGAAAAAATAGATTTCCTTCAAAATTGGTATAATCGAAGAGGGTTCGATGATGAATTATAATCTGCAATTCCCAGTTGATTCCGTCAGTTGACAGGGAAAATAAATGATTTTGAAATTTCACATTTTGGAAATTTCCCATTTGACAGGTGAAAATCTAAACGGTAGGAGATATCGATGAGATAATGTCTTAGTCATGTTCAGCGACCTCGCAAACCTATGTTTGCATACCAAACTTGGCCGGTAACTCTGGTATTTTCGAAACTATTTCAATTTGAAACTTTCGCGTTTTTCGTTTTCGAGTTTTGTTTGAAGGGCTCTACAAGGAAGAATTGATGAGTGGGTGATTCTATTATTGCTTCTTATCATTCACACTAACGAGCTCAAGAACTTCACATCGAAAAACTACTCTCGGGTACCCCTGAATTCTTTAAAATAAGCCAAATATAGCGTTTTTGGGGGGTCTAGACCCTTAGTAAAATTTCGATGAAAATTTGAAAAAATAGATTTCCTTCAAAATTGGAATAATCGAAGAGGGTTCGATGATGAATTATAATCTGCAATTCCCAGTTGATTCCGTCAGTTGACAGGGAAAATAAATGATTTTGAAATTTCACATTTTGGAAATTTCCCATTTGACAGGTGAAAATCTAAACGGTAGGAGATATCGATGAGATAATGTCTTAGTCATGATCAGCGACCTCGCAAACCTATGTTTGCATACCAAACTTGGCCGGTAACTCTGGTATTTTCGAAACTATTTCAATTTGAAACTTTCGCGTTTTTCGTTTCCGAGTTTTGTTTGAAGGGCTCTACAAGGAAGAATTGATGAGTGGGTGATTCTATTATTGCTTCTTATCATTCACACTAACGAGCTCAAGAACTTCACATCGAAAAACTACGCTCGGGTACCCCTGAATTCTTTAAAATAAGCTAAATATAGCGTTTTTGGGAGGTCTAGACCCTTAGTAAAATTTCGATGAAAATTTGAAAAAATAGATTTCCTTCAAAATTGGTATAATCGAAGAGGGTTCGATGATGAATTATAATCTGCAATTCCCAGTTGATTCCGTCAGTTGACAGGGAAAATAAATGATTTTGAAATTTCACATTTTGGAAATTTCCCATTTGACAGGTGAAAATCTAAACGGTAGGAGATATCGATGAGATAATGTCTTAGTCATGTTCAGCGACCTCGCAAACCTATGTTTGCATACCAAACTTGGCCGGTAACTCTGGTATTTTCGAAACTATTTCAATTTGAAACTTTCGCGTTTTTCGTTTCCGAGTTTTGTTTGAAGGGCTCTACAAGGAAGAATTGATGAGTGGGTGATTCTATTATTGCTTCTTATCATTCACACTAACGAGCTCAAGAACTTCACATCGAAAAACTACGCTCGGGTACCCCTGAATTCTTTAAAATATGCCAAATATAGCGTTTTTGGGGGGTCTAGACCCTTAGTAAAATTTCGATGAAAATTTGAAAAAATAGATTTCCTTCAAAATTGGTATAATCGAAGAGGGTTCGATGATGAATTATAATCTGCAATTCCCAGTTGATTCCGTCAGTTGACAGGGAAAATAAATGATTTTGAAATTTCACATTTTGGAAATTTCCCATTTGACAGGTGAAAATCTAAACGGTAGGAGATATCGATGAGATAATGCCCTAGTCATGTTCAGCGACCTCGCAAACCTATGTTTGCATACCAAACTTGGCCGGTAACTCTGGTATTTTCGAAACTATTTCAATTTGAAACTTTCGCGTTTTTCGTTTCCGAGTTTTGTTTGAAGGGCTCTACAAGGAAGAATTGATGAGTGGGTGATTCTATTATTGCTTCTTATCATTCACACTAACGAGCTCAAGAACTTCACATCGAAAAACTACGCTCGGGTACCCCTGAATTCTTTAAAATAAGCCAAATATAGCGTTTTTGGGGGGTCTAGACCCTTAGTAAAATTTCGATGAAAATTTGAAAAAATAGATTTCCTTCAAAATTGGTATAATCGAAGAGGGTTCGATGATGAATTATAATCTGCAATTCCCAGTTGATTCCGTCAGTTGACAGGGAAAATAAATGATTTTGAAATTTCACATTTTGGAAATTTCCCATTTGACAGGTGAAAATCTAAACGATAGGAGATATCGATGAGATAATGTCTTAGTCATGTTCAGCGACCTCGCAAACCTATGTTTGCATACCAAACTTGGCCGGTAACTCTGGTATTTTCGAAACTATTTCAATTTGAAACTTTCGCGTTTTTCGTTTCCGAGTTTTGTTTGAAGGGCTCTACAAGGAAGAATTGATGAGTGGGTGATTCTATTATTGCTTCTTATCATTCACACTAACGAGCTCAAGAACTTCACATCGAAAAACTACGCTCGGGTACCCCTGAATTCTTTAAAATAAGCCAAATATAGCGTTTTTGGGGGGTCTAGACCCTTAGTAAAATTTCGATGAAAATTTGAAAAAATAGATTTCCTTCAGAATTGGTATAATCGAAGAGGGTTCGATGATGAATTATAATCTGCAATTCTCAGTTGATTCCGTCAGTTGACAGGGAAAATAAATGATTTTGAAATTTCACATTTTGGAAATTTCCCATTTGACAGGTGAAAATCTAAACGGTAGGAGATATCGATGAGATAATGTCTTAGTCATGTTCAGCGACCTCGCAAACCTATGTTTGCATACCAAACTTGGCCGGTAACTCTGGTATTTTCGAAACTATTTCAATTTGAAACTTTCGCGTTTTTCGTTTCCGAGTTTTGTTTGAAGGGCTCTACAAGGAAGAATTGATGAGTGGGTGATTCTATTATTGCTTCTTATCATTCACACTAACGAGCTCAAGAACTTCACATCGAAAAACTACGCTCGGGTACCCCTGAATTCTTTAAAATAAGCCAAATATAGCGTTTTTGGGGGGTCTAGACCCTTAGTAAAATTTCGATGAAAATTTGAAAAAATAGATTTCCTTCAAAATTGGTATAATCGAAAAGGGTTCGATGATGAATTATAATCTGCAATTCCCAGTTGATTCCGTCAGTTGACAGGGAAAATAAATGATTTTGAAATTTCACATTTTGGAAATTTCCCATTTGACAGGTGAAAATCTAAACGGTAGGAGATATCGATGAGATAATGTCTTAGTCATGTTCAGCGACCTCGCAAACCTATGTTTGCATACCAAACTTGGCCGGTAACTCTGGTATTTTCGAAACTATTTTAATTTGAAACTTTCGCGTTTTTCGTTTCCGAGTTTTGTTTGAAGGGCTCTACAAGGAAGAATTGATGAGTGGGTGATTCTATTATTGCTTCTTATCATTCACACTAACGAGCTCAAGAACTTCACATCGAAAAACTACGCTCGGGTACCCCTGAATTCTTTAAAATAAGCCAAATATAGCGTTTTTGGGGGGTCTAGACCCTTAGTAAAATTTCGATGAAAATTTGAAAAAATAGATTTCCTTCAAAATTGGAATAATCGAAGAGGGTTCGATGATGAATTATAATCTGCAATTCCCAGTTGATTCCGTCAGTTGACAGGGAAAATAAATGATTTTGAAATTTCACATTTTGGAAATTTCCCATTTGACAGGTGAAAATCTAAACGGTAGGAGATATCGATGAGATAATGTCTTAGTCATGTTCAGCGACCTCGCAAACCTATGTTTGCATACCAAACTTGGCCGGTAATTCTGGTATTTTCGAAACTATTTCAATTTGAAACTTTCGCGTTTTTCGTTTCCGAGTTTTGTTTGAAGGGCTCTACAAGGAAGAATTGATGAGTGGGTGATTCTATTATTGCTTCTTATCATTCACACTAACGAGCTCAAGAACTTCACATCGAAAAACTACGCTCGGGTACCCCTGAATTCTTTAAAGTATGCCAAATATAGCGTTTTTGGGGGGTCTAGACCCTTACTAAAATTTCGATGAAAATTTGAAAAAATAGATTTCCTTCAAAATTGGTATAATCGAAGAGGGTTCGATGATGAATTATAATCTGCAATTCCCAGTTGATTCCGTCAGTTGACAGGGAAAATAAATGATTTTGAAATTTCACATTTTGGAAATATCCCATTTGACAGGTGAAAATCTAAACGGTAGGAGATATCGATGAGATAATGTCTTAGTCATGTTCAGCGACCTCGCAAACCTATGTTTGCATACCAAACTTGGCCGGTAACTCTGGTATTTTCGAAACTATTTCAATTTGAAACTTTCGCGTTTTTCGTTTCCGAGTTTTGTTTGAAGGGCTCTACAAGGAAGAATTGATGAGTGGGTGATTCTATTATTGCTTCTTATCATTCACACTAACGAGCTCAAGAACTTCACATCGAAAAATTACGCTCGGGTACCCCTGAATTCTTTAAAATAAGCCAAATATAGCGTTTTTGGGGGGTCTAGACCCTTAGTAAAATTTCGATGAAAATTTGAAAAAATAGATTTCCTTCAAAATTGGTATAATCGAAGAGGGTTCGATGATGAATTATAATCTGCAATTCCCAGTTGATTCCGTCAGTTGACAGGGAAAATAAATGATTTTGAAATTTCACATTTTGGAAATTTCCCAATTGACAGGTGAAAATCTAAACGGTGGGAGATATCGATGAGATAATGTCTTAGTCATGTTCAGCGACCTCGCAAACCTATGTTTGCATACCAAACTTGGCCGGTAACTCTGGTATTTTCGAAACTATTTCAATTTGAAACTTTCGCGTTTTTCGTTTCCGAGTTTTGTTTGAAGGGCTCTACAAGGAAGAATTGATGAGTGGGTGATTCTATTATTGCTTCTTATCATTCACACTAACGAGCTCAAGAACTTCACATCGAAAAACTACGCTCGGGTACCCCTGAATTCTTTAAAATAAGCCAAATATAGCGTTTTTGGGGGGTCTAGACCCTTAGTAAAATTTCGATGAAAATTTGAAAAAATAGATTTCCTTCAAAATTGGTATAATCGAAGAGGGTTCGATGATGAATTAAAATCTGCAATTCCCAGTTGATTCCGTCAGTTGACAGGGAAAATAAATGATTTTGAAATTTCACATTTTGGAAATTTCCCATTTGACAGGTGAAAATCTAAACGGTAGGAGATATCGATGAGATAATGTCTTAGTCATGTTCAGCGACCTCGCAAACCTATGTTTGCATACCAAACTTGGCCGGTAACTCTGGTATTTTCGAAACTATTTCAATTTGAAACTTTCGCGTTTTTCGTTTCCGAGTTTTGTTTGAAGGGCTCTACAAGGAAGAATTGATGAGTGGGTGATTCTATTATTGCTTCTTATCATTCACACTAACGAGCTCAAGAACTTCACATCGAAAAACTACGCTCGGGTACCCCTGAATTCTTTAAAATAAGCCAAATATAGCGTTTTTGGGGGGTCTAGACCCTTAGTAAAATTTCGATGAAAATTTGAAAAAATAGATTTCCTTCAAAATTGGTATAATCGAAGAGGGTTCGATGATGAATTATAATCTGCAATTCCCAGTTGATTCCGTCAGTTGACAGGGAAAATAAATGATTTTGAAATTTCACATTTTGGAAATTTCCCATTTGACAGGTGAAAATCTAAACGGTAGGAGATATCGATGAGATAATGTCTTAGTCATGTTCAGCGACCTCGCAAACCTATGTTTGCATACCAAACTTGGCCGGTAACTCTGGTATTTTCGAAACTATTTCAATTTGAAACTTTCGCGTTTTTCGTTTCCGAGTTTTGTTTGAAGGGCTCTACAAGGAAGAATTGATGAGTGGGTGATTCTATTATTGCTTCTTATCATTCACACTAACGAGCTCAAGAACTTCACATCGAAAAACTACGCTCGGGTACCCCTGAATTCTTTAAAATAAGCCAAATATAGCGTTTTTGGGGGGTCTAGACCCTTAGTAAAATTTCGATGAAAATTTGAAAAAATAGATTTCCTTCAAAATTGGTATAATCGAAGAGGGTTCGATGATGAATTATAATCTGCAATTCCCAGTTGATTCCGTCAGTTGACAGGGAAAATAAATGATTTTGAAATTTCACATTTTGGAAATTTCCCATTTGACAGGTGAAAATCTAAACGGTAGGAGATATCGATGAGATAAAGTCTTAGTCATGTTCAGCGACCTCGCAAACCTATGTTTGCATACCAAACTTGGCCGGTAACTCTGGTATTTTCGAAACTATTTCAATTTGAAACTTTCGCGTTTTTCGTTTCCGAGTTTTGTTTGAAGGGCTCTACAAGGAAGAATTGATGAGTGGGTGATTCTATTATTGCTTCTTATCATTCACACTAACGAGCTCAAGAACTTCGCATCGGAAAACTACGCTCGGGTACCCCTGAATTCTTTAAAATATGCCAAATATAGCGTTTTTGGGGGGTCTAGACCCTTAGTAAAATTTCGATGAAAATTTGAAAAAATAGATTTCCTTCAAAATTGGTATAATCGAAGAGGGTTCGATGATGAATTATAATCTGCAATTCCCAGTTGATTCCGTCAGTTGACAGGGAAAATAAATGATTTTGAAATTTCACATTTTGGAAATATCCCATTTGACAGGTGAAAATCTAAACGGTAGGAGATATCGATGAGATACTGTCTTAGTCATGTTCAGCGACCTCGCAAACCTATGTTTGCATACCAAACTTGGCCGGTAACTCTGGTATTTTCGAAACTATTTCAATTTGAAACTTTCGCGTTTTTCGTTTCCGAGTTTTGTTTGAAGGGCTCTACAAGGAAGAATTGATGAGTGGGTGATTCTATTATTGCTTCTTATCATTCACACTAACGAGCTCAAGAACTTCACATCGAAAAACTACGCTCGGGTACCCCTGAATTCTTTAAAATAAGCCAAATATAGAGTTTTTGGGGGGTCTAGACCCTTAGTAAAATTTCGATGAAAATTTGAAAAAATAGATTTCCTTCAAAATTGGTATAATCGAAGAGGGTTCGATGATGAATTATAATCTGCAATTCCCAGTTGATTCCGTCAGTTGACAGGGAAAATAAATGATTTTGAAATTTCACATTTTGGAAATTTCCCATTTGACAGGTGAAAATCTAAACGGTAGGAGATATCGATGAGATAATGTCTTAGTCATGTTCAGCGACCTCGCAAACCTATGTTTGCATACCAAACTTGGCCGGTAACTCTGGTATTTTCGAAACTATTTCAATTTGAAACTTTCGCGTTTTTCGTTTCCGAGTTTTGTTTGAAGAGCTCTACAAGGAAGAATTGATGAGTGGGTGATTCTATTATTGCTTCTTATCATTCACACTAACGAGCTCAAGAACTTCACATCGAAAAACTACGCTCGGGTACCCCTGAATTCTTTAAAATAAGCCAAATATAGCGTTTTTGGGGGGTCTAGACCCTTAGTAAAATTTCGATGAAAATTTGAAAAAATAGATTTCCTTCAAAATTGGTATAATCGAAGAGGGTTCGATGATTAATTATAATCTGCAATTTCCAGTTGATTCCGTCAGTTGACAGGGAAAATAAATGATTTTGAAATTTCACATTTTGGAAATTTCCCATTTGACAGGTGAAAATCTAAACGGTAGGAGATATCGATGAGATAATGTCTTAGTCATGTTCAGCGACCTCGCAAACCTATGTTTGCATACCAAACTTGGCCGGTAACTCTGGTATTTTCGAAACTATTTCAATTTGAAACTTTCGCGTTTTTCGTTTCCGAGTTTTGTTTGAAGGGCTCTACAAGGAAGAATTGATGAGTGGGTGATTCTATTATTGCTTCTTATCATTCACACTAACGAGCTCAAGAACTTCACATCGAAAAACTACGCTCGGGTACCCCTGAATTCTTTAAAATAAGCCAAATATAGCGTTTTTGGGGGGTCTAGACCCTTAGTAAAATTTCGATGAAAATTTGAAAAAATAGATTTCCTTCAAAATTGGTATAATCGAAGAGGGTTCGATGATGAATTATAATCTGCAATTCCCAGTTGATTCCGTCAGTTGACAGGGAAAATAAATGATTTTGAAATTTCACATTTTGGAAATTTCCCATTTGACAGGTGAAAATCTAAACGGTAGGAGATATCGATGAGATAATGTCTTAGTCATGTTCAGCGACCTCGCAAACCTATGTTTGCATACCAAACTTGGCCGGTAACTCTGGTATTTTCGAAACTATTTCAATTTGAAACTTTCGCGTTTTTCGTTTCCGAGTTTTGTTTGAAGGGCTCTACAAGGAAGAATTGATGAGTGGGTGATTCTATTATTGCTTCTTATCATTCACACTAACGAGCTCAAGAACTTCACATCGAAAAACTACGCTCGGGTACCCCTGAATTCTTTAAAATAAGCCAAATATAGCGTTTTTGGGGGGTCTAGACCCTTAGTAAAATTTCGATGAAAATTTGAGAAAATAGATTTCCTTCAAAATTGGTATAATCGAAGAGGGTTCGATGATGAATTATAATCTGCAATTCCCAGTTGATTCCGTCAGTTGACAGGGAAAATAAATGATTTTGAAATTTCACATTTTGGAAATTTCCCATTTGACAGGTGAAAATCTAAACGGTAGGAGATATCGATGAGATAATGTCTAAGTCATGTTCAGCGACCTCGCAAACCTATGTTTGCATACCAAACTTGGCCGGTAACTCTGGTATTTTCGAAACTATTTCAATTTGAAACTTTCGCGTTTTTCGTTTTCGAGTTTTGTTTGAAGGGCTCTACAAGGAAGAATTGATGAGTGGGTGATTCTATTATTGCTTCTTATCATTCACACTAACGAGCTCAAGAACTTCACATCGAAAAACTACGCTCGGGTACCCCTGAATTCTTTAAAATAAGCCAAATATAGCGTTTTTGGGGGGTCTAGACCTTTAGTAAAATTTCGATGAAAATTTGAAAAAATAGATTTCCTTCAAAATTGGTATAATCGAAGAGGGTTCGATGATGAATTATAATCTGCAATTTCCAGTTGATTCCGTCAGTTGACAGGGAAAATAAATGATTTTGAAATTTCACATTTTGGAAATTTCCCATTTGACAGGTGAAAATCTAAACGGTAGGAGATATCGATGAGATAATGTCTTAGTCATGTTCAGCGACCTCGCAAACCTATGTTTGCATACCAAACTTGGCCGGTAACTCTGGTATTTTCGAAACTATTTCAATTTGAAACTTTCGCGTTTTTCGTTTCCGAGTTTTGTTTGAAGGGCTCTACAAGGAAGAATTGATGAGTGGGTGATTCTATTATTGCTTCTTATCATTCACACTAACGAGCTCAAGAACTTCACATCGAAAAACTACGCTCGGGTACCCCTGAATTCTTTAAAATAAGCCAAATATAGCGTTTTTGGGGGGTCTAGACCCTTAGTAAAATTTCGATGAAAATTTGAAAAAATAGATTTCCTTCAAAATTGGTATAATCGAAGAGGGTTCGATGATGAATTATAATCTGCAATTCCCAGTTGATTCCGTCAGTTGACAGGGAAAATAAATGATTTTGAAATTTCACATTTTGGAAATTTCCCATTTGACAGGTGAAAATCTAAACGGTAAGAGATATCGATGAGATAATGTCTTAGTCATGTTCAGCGACCTCGCAAACCTATGTTTGCATACCAAACTTGGCCGGTAACTCTGGTATTTTCGAAACTATTTCAATTTGAAACTTTCGCGTTTTTCGTTTCCGAGTTTTGTTTGAAGGGCTCTACAAGGAAGAATTGATGAGTGGGTGATTCTATTATTGCTTCTTATCATTCACACTAACGAGCTCAAGAACTTCACATCGGAAAACTACGCTCGGGTACCCCTGAATTCTTTAAAATATGCCAAATATAGCGTTTTTGGGGGGTCTAGACCCTTAGTAAAATTTCGATGAAAATTTGAAAAAATAGATTTCCTTCAAAATTGGTATAATCGAAGAGGGTTCGATGATGAATTATAATCTGCAATTCCCAGTTGATTCAACTGGGAATTATAATTCATCATCGAACCCTCTTCGATTATACCAATTTTGAAGGAAATCTATTTTCTCAAATTTTCATCGAAATTTTACTAAGGGTCTAGACCCCCCAAAAACGCTATATTTGGCTTATTTTAAAGAATTCAGGGGTACCCGAGCGTAGTTTTTCGATGTGAAGTTCTTGAGCTCGTTAGTGTGAATGATAAGAAGCAATAATAGAATCACCCACTCATCAATTCTTCCTTGTAGAGCCCTTCAAACAAAACTCGGAAACGAAAAACGCGAAAGTTTCAAATTGAAATAGTTTCGAAAATACCAGAGTTACCGGCCAAGTTTGGTATGCAAACATAGGTTTGCGAGGTCGCTGAACATGACTAAGACATTATCTCATCGATATCTCCTACCGTTTAGATTTTCACCTGTCAAATGGGAAATTTCCAAAATGTGAAATTTCAAAATCATTTATTTTCCCTGTCAACTGACGGAATCAACTAGGAATTGCAGATTATAATTCATCATCGAACCCTCTTCGATTATACCAATTTTGAAGGAAATCTATTTTTTCAAATTTTCATCGAAATTTTACTAAGGGTCTAGACCCCCCAAAAACGCTATATTTGGCTTATTTTAAAGAATTCAGGGGTACCCGAGCGTAGTTTTTCGATGTGAAGTTCTTGAGCTCGTTAGTGTGAATGATAAGAAGCAATAATAGAATCACCCACTCATCAATTCTTCCTTGTAGAGCCCTTCAAACAAAACTCGGAAACGAAAAACGCGAAAGTTTCAAATTGAAATAGTTTCGAAAATACCAGAGTTACCGGCCAAGTTTGGTATGCAAACATAGGTTTGCGAGGTCGCTGAACATGACTAAGACATTATCTCATCGATATCTCCTACCGTTTAGATTTTCACCTGTCAAATGGGAAATTTCCAAAATGTGAAATTTCAAAATCATTTATTTTCCCTGTCAACTGACGGAATCAACTGGGAATTGCAGATTATAATTAATCATCGAACCCTCTTCGATTATACCAATTTTGAAGGAAATCTATTTTTTCAAATTTTCATCGAAATTTTACTAAGGGTCTAGACCCCCCAAAAACGCTATATTTGGCTTATTTTAAAGAATTCAGGGGTACCCGAGCGTAGTTTTTCGATGTGAAGTTCTTGAGCTCGTTAGTGTGAATGATAAGAAGCAATAATAGAATCACCCACTCATCAATTCTTCCTTGTAGAGCTCTTCAAACAAAACTCGGAAACGAAAAACGCGAAAGTTTCAAATTGAAATAGTTTCGAAAATACCAGAGTTACCGGCCAAGTTTGGTATGCAAACATAGGTTTGCGAGGTCGCTGAACATGACTAAGACATTATCTCATCGATATCTCCTACCGTTTAGATTTTCACCTGTCAAATGGGAAATTTCCAAAATGTGAAATTTCAAAATCATTTATTTTCCCTGTCAACTGACGGAATCAACTGGGAATTGCAGATTATAATTCATCATCGAACCCTCTTCGATTATACCAATTTTGAAGGAAATCTATTTTTTCAAATTTTCATCGAAATTTTACTAAGGGTCTAGACCCCCCAAAAACTCTATATTTGGCTTATTTTAAAGAATTCAGGGGTACCCGAGCGTAGTTTTTCGATGTGAAGTTCTTGAGCTCGTTAGTGTGAATGATAAGAAGCAATAATAGAATCACCCACTCATCAATTCTTCCTTGTAGAGCCCTTCAAACAAAACTCGGAAACGAAAAACGCGAAAGTTTCAAATTGAAATAGTTTCGAAAATACCAGAGTTACCGGCCAAGTTTGGTATGCAAACATAGGTTTGCGATGTCGCTGAACATGACTAAGACAGTATCTCATCGATATCTCCTACCGTTTAGATTTTCACCTGTCAAATGGGATATTTCCAAAATGTGAAATTTCAAAATCATTTATTTTCCCTGTCAACTGACGGAATCAACTGGGAATTGCAGATTATAATTCATCATCGAACCCTCTTCGATTATACCAATTTTGAAGGAAATCTATTTTTTCAAATTTTCATCGAAATTTTACTAAGGGTCTAGACCCCCCAAAAACGCTATATTTGGCATATTTTAAAGAATTCAGGGGTACCCGAGCGTAGTTTTCCGATGTGAAGTTCTTGAGCTCGTTAGTGTGAATGATAAGAAGCAATAATAGAATCACCCACTCATCAATTCTTCCTTGTAGAGCCCTTCAAACAAAACTCGGAAACGAAAAACGCGAAAGTTTCAAATTGAAATAGTTTCGAAAATACCAGAGTTACCGGCCAAGTTTGGTATGCAAACATAGGTTTGCGAGGTCGCTGAACATGACTAAGACTTTATCTCATCGATATCTCCTACCGTTTAGATTTTCACCTGTCAAATGGGAAATTTCCAAAATGTGAAATTTCAAAATCATTTATTTTCCCTGTCAACTGACGGAATCAACTGGGAATTGCAGATTATAATTCATCATCGAACCCTCTTCGATTATACCAATTTTGAAGGAAATCTATTTTTTCAAATTTTCATCGAAATTTTACTAAGGGTCTAGACCCCCCAAAAACGCTATATTTGGCTTATTTTAAAGAATTCAGGGGTACCCGAGCGTAGTTTTTCGATGTGAAGTTCTTGAGCTCGTTAGTGTGAATGATAAGAAGCAATAATAGAATCACCCACTCATCAATTCTTCCTTGTAGAGCCCTTCAAACAAAACTCGGAAACGAAAAACGCGAAAGTTTCAAATTGAAATAGTTTCGAAAATACCAGAGTTACCGGCCAAGTTTGGTATGCAAACATAGGTTTGCGAGGTCGCTGAACATGACTAAGACATTATCTCATCGATATCTCCTACCGTTTAGATTTTCACCTGTCAAATGGGAAATTTCCAAAATGTGAAATTTCAAAATCATTTATTTTCCCTGTCAACTGACGGAATCAACTGGGAATTGCAGATTATAATTCATCATCGAACCCTCTTCGATTATACCAATTTTGAAGGAAATCTATTTTTTCAAATTTTCATCGAAATTTTACTAAGGGTCTAGACCCCCCAAAAACGCTATATTTGGCTTATTTTAAAGAATTCAGGGGTACCCGAGCGTAGTTTTTCGATGTGAAGTTCTTGAGCTCGTTAGTGTGAATGATAAGAAGCAATAATAGAATCACCCACTCATCAATTCTTCCTTGTAGAGCCCTTCAAACAAAACTCGGAAACGAAAAACGCGAAAGTTTCAAATTGAAATAGTTTCGAAAATACCAGAGTTACCGGCCAAGTTTGGTATGCAAACATAGGTTTGCGAGGTCGCTGAACATGACTAAGACATTATCTCATCGATATCTCCCACCGTTTAGATTTTCACCTGTCAATTGGGAAATTTCCAAAATGTGAAATTTCAAAATCATTTATTTTCCCTGTCAACTGACGGAATCAACTGGGAATTGCAGATTATAATTCATCATCGAACCCTCTTCGATTATACCAATTTTGAAGGAAATCTATTTTTTCAAATTTTCATCGAAATTTTACTAAGGGTCTAGACCCCCCAAAAACGCTATATTTGGCTTATTTTAAAGAATTCAGGGGTACCCGAGCGTAATTTTTCGATGTGAAGTTCTTGAGCTCGTTAGTGTGAATGATAAGAAGCAATAATAGAATCACCCACTCATCAATTCTTCCTTGTAGAGCCCTTCAAACAAAACTCGGAAACGAAAAACGCGAAAGTTTCAAATTGAAATAGTTTCGAAAATACCAGAGTTACCGGCCAAGTTTGGTATGCAAACATAGGTTTGCGAGGTCGCTGAACATGACTAAGACATTATCTCATCGATATCTCCTACCGTTTAGATTTTCACCTGTCAAATGGGATATTTCCAAAATGTGAAATTTCAAAATCATTTATTTTCCCTGTCAACTGACGGAATCAACTGGGAATTGCAGATTATAATTCATCATCGAACCCTCTTCGATTATACCAATTTTGAAGGAAATCTATTTTTTCAAATTTTCATCGAAATTTTAGTAAGGGTCTAGACCCCCCAAAAACGCTATATTTGGCATACTTTAAAGAATTCAGGGGTACCCGAGCGTAGTTTTTCGATGTGAAGTTCTTGAGCTCGTTAGTGTGAATGATAAGAAGCAATAATAGAATCACCCACTCATCAATTCTTCCTTGTAGAGCCCTTCAAACAAAACTCGGAAACGAAAAACGCGAAAGTTTCAAATTGAAATAGTTTCGAAAATACCAGAATTACCGGCCAAGTTTGGTATGCAAACATAGGTTTGCGAGGTCGCTGAACATGACTAAGACATTATCTCATCGATATCTCCTACCGTTTAGATTTTCACCTGTCAAATGGGAAATTTCCAAAATGTGAAATTTCAAAATCATTTATTTTCCCTGTCAACTGACGGAATCAACTGGGAATTGCAGATTATAATTCATCATCGAACCCTCTTCGATTATTCCAATTTTGAAGGAAATCTATTTTTTCAAATTTTCATCGAAATTTTACTAAGGGTCTAGACCCCCCAAAAACGCTATATTTGGCTTATTTTAAAGAATTCAGGGGTACCCGAGCGTAGTTTTTCGATGTGAAGTTCTTGAGCTCGTTAGTGTGAATGATAAGAAGCAATAATAGAATCACCCACTCATCAATTCTTCCTTGTAGAGCCCTTCAAACAAAACTCGGAAACGAAAAACGCGAAAGTTTCAAATTAAAATAGTTTCGAAAATACCAGAGTTACCGGCCAAGTTTGGTATGCAAACATAGGTTTGCGAGGTCGCTGAACATGACTAAGACATTATCTCATCGATATCTCCTACCGTTTAGATTTTCACCTGTCAAATGGGAAATTTCCAAAATGTGAAATTTCAAAATCATTTATTTTCCCTGTCAACTGACGGAATCAACTGGGAATTGCAGATTATAATTCATCATCGAACCCTTTTCGATTATACCAATTTTGAAGGAAATCTATTTTTTCAAATTTTCATCGAAATTTTACTAAGGGTCTAGACCCCCCAAAAACGCTATATTTGGCTTATTTTAAAGAATTCAGGGGTACCCGAGCGTAGTTTTTCGATGTGAAGTTCTTGAGCTCGTTAGTGTGAATGATAAGAAGCAATAATAGAATCACCCACTCATCAATTCTTCCTTGTAGAGCCCTTCAAACAAAACTCGGAAACGAAAAACGCGAAAGTTTCAAATTGAAATAGTTTCGAAAATACCAGAGTTACCGGCCAAGTTTGGTATGCAAACATAGGTTTGCGAGGTCGCTGAACATGACTAAGACATTATCTCATCGATATCTCCTACCGTTTAGATTTTCACCTGTCAAATGGGAAATTTCCAAAATGTGAAATTTCAAAATCATTTATTTTCCCTGTCAACTGACGGAATCAACTGGGAATTGCAGATTAAAATTCATCATCGAACCCTCTTCGATTATACCAATTTTGAAGGAAATCTATTTTTTCAAATTTTCATCGAAATTTTACTAAGGGTCTAGACCCCCCAAAAACGCTATATTTGGCTTATTTTAAAGAATTCAGGGGTACCCGAGCGTAGTTTTTCGATGTGAAGTTCTTGAGCTCGTTAGTGTGAATGATAAGAAGCAATAATAGAATCACCCACTCATCAATTCTTCCTTGTAGAGCCCTTCAAACAAAACTCGGAAACGAAAAACGCGAAAGTTTCAAATTGAAATAGTTTCGAAAATACCAGAGTTACCGGCCAAGTTTGGTATGCAAACATAGGTTTGCGAGGTCGCTGAACATGACTAAGACATTATCTCATCGATATCTCCTACCGTTTAGATTTTCACCTGTCAAATGGGAAATTTCCAAAATGTGAAATTTCAAAATCATTTATTTTCCCTGTCAACTGACGGAATCAACTGGGAATTGCAGATTAAAATTCATCATCGAACCCTCTTCGATTATACCAATTTTGAAGGAAATCTATTTTTTCAAATTTTCATCGAAATTTTACTAAGGGTCTAGACCCCCCAAAAACGCTATATTTGGCTTATTTTAAAGAATTCAGGGGTACCCGAGCGTAGTTTTTCGATGTGAAGTTCTTGAGCTCGTTAGTGTGAATGATAAGAAGCAATAATAGAATCACCCACTCATCAATTCTTCCTTGTAGAGCCCTTCAAACAAAACTCGGAAACGAAAAACGCGAAAGTTTCAAATTGAAATAGTTTCGAAAATACCAGAGTTACCGGCCAAGTTTGGTATGCAAACATAGGTTTGCGAGGTCGCTGAACATGACTAAGACATTATCTCATCGATATCTCCTACCGTTTAGATTTTCACCTGTCAAATGGGAAATTTCCAAAATGTGAAATTTCAAAATCATTTATTTTCCCTGTCAACTGACGGAATCAACTGAGAATTGCAGATTATAATTCATCATCGAACCCTCTTCGATTATACCAATTCTGAAGGAAATCTATTTTTTCAAATTTTCATCGAAATTTTACTAAGGGTCTAGACCCCCCAAAAACGCTATATTTGGCTTATTTTAAAGAATTCAGGGGTACCCGAGCGTAGTTTTTCGATGTGAAGTTCTTGAGCTCGTTAGTGTGAATGATAAGAAGCAATAATAGAATCACCCACTCATCAATTCTTCCTTGTAGAGCCCTTCAAACAAAACTCGGAAACGAAAAACGCGAAAGTTTCAAATTGAAATAGTTTCGAAAATACCAGAGTTACCGGCCAAGTTTGGTATGCAAACATAGGTTTGCGAGGTCGCTGAACATGACTAAGACATTATCTCATCGATATCTCCTATCGTTTAGATTTTCACCTGTCAAATGGGAAATTTCCAAAATGTGAAATTTCAAAATCATTTATTTTCCCTGTCAACTGACGGAATCAACTGGGAATTGCAGATTATAATTCATCATCGAACCCTCTTCGATTATACCAATTTTGAAGGAAATCTATTTTTTCAAATTTTCATCGAAATTTTACTAAGGGTCTAGACCCCCCAAAAACGCTATATTTGGCTTATTTTAAAGAATTCAGGGGTACCCGAGCGTAGTTTTTCGATGTGAAGTTCTTGAGCTCGTTAGTGTGAATGATAAGAAGCAATAATAGAATCACCCACTCATCAATTCTTCCTTGTAGAGCCCTTCAAACAAAACTCGGAAACGAAAAACGCGAAAGTTTCAAATTGAAATAGTTTCGAAAATACCAGAGTTACCGGCCAAGTTTGGTATGCAAACATAGGTTTGCGAGGTCGCTGAACATGACTAGGGCATTATCTCATCGATATCTCCTACCGTTTAGATTTTCACCTGTCAAATGGGAAATTTCCAAAATGTGAAATTTCAAAATCATTTATTTTCCCTGTCAACTGACGGAATCAACTGGGAATTGCAGATTATAATTCATCATCGAACCCTCTTCGATTATACCAATTTTGAAGGAAATCTATTTTTTCAAATTTTCATCGAAATTTTACTAAGGGTCTAGACCCCCCAAAAACGCTATATTTGGCATATTTTAAAGAATTCAGGGGTACCCGAGCGTAGTTTTTCGATGTGAAGTTCTTGAGCTCGTTAGTGTGAATGATAAGAAGCAATAATAGAATCACCCACTCATCAATTCTTCCTTGTAGAGCCCTTCAAACAAAACTCGGAAACGAAAAACGCGAAAGTTTCAAATTGAAATAGTTTCGAAAATACCAGAGTTACCGGCCAAGTTTGGTATGCAAACATAGGTTTGCGAGGTCGCTGAACATGACTAAGACATTATCTCATCGATATCTCCTACCGTTTAGATTTTCACCTGTCAAATGGGAAATTTCCAAAATGTGAAATTTCAAAATCATTTATTTTCCCTGTCAACTGACGGAATCAACTGGGAATTGCAGATTATAATTCATCATCGAACCCTCTTCGATTATACCAATTTTGAAGGAAATCTATTTTTTCAAATTTTCATCGAAATTTTACTAAGGGTCTAGACCTCCCAAAAACGCTATATTTAGCTTATTTTAAAGAATTCAGGGGTACCCGAGCGTAGTTTTTCGATGTGAAGTTCTTGAGCTCGTTAGTGTGAATGATAAGAAGCAATAATAGAATCACCCACTCATCAATTCTTCCTTGTAGAGCCCTTCAAACAAAACTCGGAAACGAAAAACGCGAAAGTTTCAAATTGAAATAGTTTCGAAAATACCAGAG
This sequence comes from Myrrha octodecimguttata, assembly GCA_958510865.1. Taxonomy (NCBI): domain Eukaryota; kingdom Metazoa; phylum Arthropoda; class Insecta; order Coleoptera; family Coccinellidae; genus Myrrha; species Myrrha octodecimguttata. The sequence goes on from CAUEHS010000789.1 coordinate 91,768, forward strand.
TTACCGGCCAAGTTTGGTATGCAAACATAGGTTTGCGAGGTCGCTGATCATGACTAAGACATTATCTCATCGATATCTCCTACCGTTTAGATTTTCACCTGTCAAATGGGAAATTTCCAAAATGTGAAATTTCAAAATCATTTATTTTCCCTGTCAACTGACGGAATCAACTGGGAATTGCAGATTATAATTCATCATCGAACCCTCTTCGATTATTCCAATTTTGAAGGAAATCTATTTTTTCAAATTTTCATCGAAATTTTACTAAGGGTCTAGACCCCCCAAAAACGCTATATTTGGCTTATTTTAAAGAATTCAGGGGTACCCGAGAGTAGTTTTTCGATGTGAAGTTCTTGAGCTCGTTAGTGTGAATGATAAGAAGCAATAATAGAATCACCCACTCATCAATTCTTCCTTGTAGAGCCCTTCAAACAAAACTCGGAAACGAAAAACGCGAAAGTTTCAAATTGAAATAGTTTCGAAAATACCAGAGTTACCGGCCAAGTTTGGTATGCAAACATAGGTTTGCGAGGTCGCTGAACATGACTAAGACATTATCTCATCGATATCTCCTACCGTTTAGATTTTCACCTGTCAAATGGGAAATTTCCAAAATGTGAAATTTCAAAATCATTTATTTTCCCTGTCAACTGACGGAATCAACTGGGAATTGCAGATTATAATTCATCATCGAACCCTCTTCGATTATACCAATTTTGAAGGAAATCTATTTTTTCAAATTTTCATCGAAATTTTACTAAGGGTCTAGACCCCCCAAAAACGCTATATTTGGCTTATTTTAAAGAATTCAGGGGTACCCGAGCGTAGTTTTTCGATGTGAAGTTCTTGAGCTCGTTAGTGTGAATGATAAGAAGCAATAATAGAATCACCCACTCATCAATTCTTCCTTGTAGAGCCCTTCAAACAAAACTCGGAAACGAAAAACGCGAAAGATTCAAATTGAAATAGTTTCGAAAATACCAGAGTTACCGGCCAAGTTTGGTATGCAAACATAGGTTTGCGAGGTCGCTGAACATGACTAAGACATTATCTCATCGATATCTCCTACCGTTTAGATTTTCACCTGTCAAATGGGAAATTTCCAAAATGTGAAATTTCAAAATCATTTATTTTCCCTGTCAACTGACGGAATCAACTGGGAATTGCAGATTATAATTCATCATCGAACCCTCTTCGATTATACCAATTTTGAAGGAAATCTATTTTTTCAAATTTTCATCGAAATTTTACTAAGGGTCTAGACCCCCCAAAAACGCTATATTTGGCTTATTTTAAAGAATTCAGGGGTACCCGAGCGTAATTTTTCGATGTGAAGTTCTTGAGCTCGTTAGTGTGAATGATAAGAAGCAATAATAGAATCACCCACTCATCAATTCTTCCTTGTAGAGCCCTTCAAACAAAACTCGGAAACGAAAAACGCGAAAGTTTCAAATTGAAATAGTTTCGAAAATACCAGAGTTACCGGCCAAGTTTGGTATGTAAACATAGGTTTGCGAGGTCGCTGAACATGACTAAGACATTATCTCATCGATATCTCCTACCGTTTAGATTTTCACCTGTCAAATGGGAAATTTCCAAAATGTGAAATTTCAAAATCATTTATTTTCCCTGTCAACTGACGGAATCAACTGGGAATTGCAGATTATAATTCATCATCGAACCTTCTTCGATTATACCAATTTTGAAGGAAATCTATTTTTTCAAATTTTCATCGAAATTTTACTAAGGGTCTAGACGCCCCAAAAACGCTATATTTGGCTTATTTTAAAGAATTCAGGGGTACCCGAGCGTAATTTTTCGATGTGAAGTTCTTGAGCTCGTTAGTGTGAATGATAAGAAGCCATAATAGAATCACCGACTCATCAATTCTTCCTTGTAGAGCCCTTCAAACAAAACTCGGAAACGAAAAACGCGAAAGTTTCAAATTGAAATAGTTTCGAAAATACCAGAGTTATCGGCCAAGTTTGGTATGCAAACATAGGTTTGCGAGGTCGCTGAACATGACTAAGACATTATCTCATCGATATCTCCTACCGTTTAGATTTTCACCTGTCAAATGGGAAATTTCCAAAATGTGAAATTTCAAAATCATTTATTTTCCCTGTCAACTGACGGAATCAACTGGGAATTGCAGATTATAATTCATCATCGAACCCTCTTCGATTATACCAATTTTGAAGGAAATCTATTTTTTCAAATTTTCATCGAAATTTTACTAAGGGTCTAGACCCCCCAAAAACGCTATATTTCGCTTATTTTAAAGAATTCAGGGGTACCCGAGCGTAGTTTTTCGATGTGAAGTTCTTGAGCTCGTTAGTGTGAATGATAAGAAGCAATAATAGAATCACCCACTCATCAATTCTTCCTTGTAGAGCCCTTCAAACAAAACTCGGAAACGAAAAACGCGAAAGTTTCAAATTGAAATAGTTTCGAAAATACCAGAGTTACCGGCCAAGTTTGGTATGCAAACATAGGTTTGCGAGGTCGCTGAACATGACTAAGACATTATCTCATCGATATCTCCTACCGTTTAGATTTTCACCTGTCAAATGGGAAATTTCCAAAATGTGAAATTTCAAAATCATTTATTTTCCCTGTCAACTGACGGAATCAACTGGGAATTGCAGATTATAATTCATCATCGAACCCTTTTCGATTATACCAATTTTGAAGGAAATCCATTTTTTCAAATTTTCATCGAAATTTTACTAAGGGTCTAGACCCCCCAAAAACGCTATATTTGGCTTATTTTAAAGAATTCAGGGGTACCCGAGCGTAGTTTTTCGATGTGAAGTTCTTGAGCTCGTTAGTGTGAATGATAAGAAGCAATAATAGAATCACCCACTCATCAATTCTTCCTTGTAGAGCCCTTCAAACAAAACTCGGAAACGAAAAACGCGAAAGTTTCAAATTGAAATAGTTTCGAAAATACCAGAGTTACCGGCCAAGTTTGGTATGCAAACATAGGTTTGCGAGGTCGCTGAACATGACTAAGTGATTATCTCATCGATATCTCCTACCGTTTAGATTTTCACCTGTCAAATGGGAAATTTCCAAAATGTGAAATTTCAAAATCATTTATTTTCCCTGTCAACTGACGGAATCAACTGGGAATTGCAGATTATAATTCATCATCGAACCCTCTTCGATTATACCAATTTTGAAGGAAATCTATTTTTTCAAATTTTCATCGAAATTTTACTAAGGGTCTAGACCCCCCAAAAACGCTATATTTGGCATATTTTAAAGAATTCAGGGGTACCCGAGCGTAGTTTTTCGATGTGAAGTTCTTGAGCTCGTTAGTGTGAATGATAAGAAGCAATAATAGAATCACCCACTCATCAATTCTTCCTTGTAGAGCCCTTCAAACAAAACTCGGAAACGAAAAACGCGAAAGTTTCAAATTGAAATAGTTTCGAAAATACCAGAGTTACCGGCCAAGTTTGGTATGCAAACATAGGTTTGCGAGGTCGCTGAACATGACTAAGACATTATCTCATCGATATCTCCTACCGTTCAGATTTTCACCTGTCAAATGGGAAATTTCCAAAATGTGAAATTTCAAAATCATTTATTTTCCCTGTCAATTGACGGAATCAACTGGGAATTGCAGATTATAATTCATCATCGAACCCTCTTCGATTATACCAATTTTGAAGGAAATCTATTTTCTCAAATTTTCATCGAAATTTTACTAAGGGTCTAGACCCCCCAAAAACGCTATATTTGGCTTATTTTAAAGAATTCAGGGGTACCCGAGCGTAGTTTTTCGATGTGAAGTTCTTGAGCTCGTTAGTGTGAATGATAAGAAGCAATAATAGAATCACCCACTCATCAATTCTTCCTTGTAGAGCCCTTCAAACAAAACTCGGAAACGAAAAACGCGAAAGTTTCAAATTGAAATAGTTTCGAAAATACCAGAGTTACCGGCCAAGTTTGGTATGCAAACATAGGTTTGCGAGGTCGCTGAACATGACTAAGACATTATCTCATCGATATCTCCCACCGTTTAGATTTTCACCTGTCAAATGGGAAATTTCCAAAATGTGAAATTTCAAAATCATTTATTTTCCCTGTCAACTGACGGAATCAACTGGGAATTGCAGATTATAATTCATCATCGAACCCTCTTCGATTATACCAATTTTGAAGGAAATCTATTTTTTCAAATTTTCATCGAAATTTTACTAAGGGTCTAGACCCCCCAAAAACGCTATATTTGGCTTATTTTAAAGAATTCAGGGGTACCCGAGCGTAGTTTTTCGATGTGAAGTTCTTGAGCTCGTTAGTGTGAATGATAGGAAGCAATAATAGAATCACTCACTCATCAATTCTTCCTTGTAGAGCCCTTCAAACAAAACTCGGAAACGAAAAACGCGAAAGATTCAAATTGAAATAGTTTCGAAAATACCAGAGTTACCGGCCAAGTTTGGTATGCAAACATAGGTTTGCGAGGTCGCTGAACATGACTAAGACATTATCTCATCGATATCTCCTACCGTTTAGATTTTCACCTGTCAAATGGGAAATTTCCAAAATGTGAAATTTCAAAATCATTTATTTTCCCTGTCAACTGACGGAATCAACTGGGAATTGCAGATTATAATTCATCATCGAACCCTCTTCGATTGTACCAATTTTGAAGGAAATCTATTTTTTCAAATTTTCATCGAAATTTTACTAAGGGTCTAGACCCCCCAAAAACGCTATATTTGGCTTATTTTAAAGAATTCAGGGGTACCCGAGCGTAGTTTTTCGATGTGAAGTTCTTGAGCTCGTTAGTGTGAATGATAGGAAGCAATAATAGAATCACCCACTCATCAATTCTTCCTTGTAGAGCCCTTCAAACAAAACTCGGAAACGAAAAACGCGAAAGTTTCAAATTGAAATAGTTTCGAAAATACCAGAGTTACCGGCCAAGTTTGGTATGCAAACATAGGTTTGCGAGGTCGCTGAACATGACTAAGACATTATCTCATCGATATCTCCTACCGTTTAGATTTTCACCTGTCAAATGGGAAATTTCCAAAATGTGAAATTTCAAAATCATTTATTTTCCCTGTCAACTGACGGAATCAACTGGGAATTGCAGATTATAATTCATCATCGAACCCTCTTCGATTATACCAATTTTGAAGGAAATCTATTTTCTCAAATTTTCATCGAAATTTTACTAAGGGTCTAGACCCCCCAAAAACGCTATATTTGGCTTATTTCAAAGAATTCAGGGGTACCCGAGCGTAGTTTTTCGATGTGAAGTTCTTGAGCTCGTTAGTGTGAATGATAAGAAGCAATAATAGAATCACCCACTCATCAATTCTTCCTTGTAGAATACCAGAGTTACCGGCCAAGTTTGGTATGCAAACATAGGTTTGCGAGATCGCTGAACATGACTAAGACATTATCTCATCGATATCTCCTACCGTTTAGATTTTCACCTGTCAAATGGGAAATTTCCAAAATGTGAAATTTCAAAATCATTTATTTTCCCTGTCAACTGACGGAATCAACTGGGAATTGCAGATTATAATTCATCATCGAACCCTCTTCGATTATACCAATTTTGAAGGAAATCTATTTTTTCAAATTTTCATCGAAATTTTACTAAGGGTCTAGACCCCCCAAAAACGCTATATTTGGCTTATTTTAAAGAATTCAGGGGTACCCAAGCGTAGTTTTTCGATGTGAAGTTCTTGAGCTCGTTAGTGTGAATGATAGGAAGCAATAATAGAATCACCCACTCATCAATTCTTCCTTGTAGAGCCCTTCAAACAAAACTCGGAAACGAAAAACGCGAAAGTTTCAAATTGAAATAGTTTCGAAAATACCAGAGTTACCGGCCAAGTTTGGTATGCAAACATAGGTTTGCGAGGTCGCTGAACATGACTAAGACATTATCTCATCGATATCTCCTACCGTTTAGATTTTCACCTGTCAAATGGGAAATTTCCAAAATGTGAAATTTCAAAATCATTTATTTTCCCAGTCAACTGACGGAATCAACTGGGAATTGCAGATTATAATTCATCATCGAACCCTCTTCGATTATACCAATTTTGAAGGAAATCTATTTTTTCAAATTTTCATCGAAATTTTACTAAGGGTCTAGACCCCCAAAAACGCTATATTTGGCTTATTTTAAAGAATTCAGGGGTACCCGAGCGTAGTTTTTCGATGTGAAGTTCTTGAGCTCGTTAGTGTGAATGATAAGAAGCAATAATAGAATCACCCACTCATCAATTCTTCCTTGTAGAGCCCTTCAAACAAAACTCGGAAACGAAAAACGCGAAAGTTTCAAATTGAAATAGTTTCGAGAATACCAGAGTTACCGGCCAAGTTTGGTATGCAAACATAGGTTTGCGAGGTCGCTGAACATGACTAAGACATTATCTCATCGATATCTCCTACCGTTTAGATTTTCACCTGTCAAATGGGAAATTTCCAAAATGTGAAATTTCAAAATCATTTATTTTCCCTGTCAACTGACGGAATCAACTGGGAATTGCAGATTATAATTCATCATCGAACCCTCTTCGATTATACCAATTTTGAAGGAAATCTATTTTTTCAAATTTTCATCGAAATTTTACTAAGGGTCTAGACCCCCCAAAAACGCTATATTTGGCTTATTTTAAAGAATTCAGGGGTACCCGAGCGTAGTTTTTCGATGTGAAGTTCTTGAGCTCGTTAGTGTGAATGATAAGAAGCAATAATAGAATCACCCACTCATCAATTCTTCCTTGTAGAGCCCTTCAAACAAAACTCGGAAACGAAAAACGCGAAAGTTTCAAATTGAAATAGTTTCGAAAATACCAGAGTTACCGGCCAAGTTTGGTATGCAAACATAGGTTTGCGAGGTCGCTGAACATGACTTAGACATTATCTCATCGATATCTCCTACCGTTTAGATTTTCACCTGTCAAATGGGAAATTTCCAAAATGTGAAATTTCAAAATCATTTATTTTCCCTGTCAACTGACGGAATCAACTGGGAATTGCAGATTATAATTCATCATCGAACCCTCTTCGATTATATCAATTTTGAAGGAAATCTTTTTTTTCAAATTTTCATCGAAATTTTACTAAGGGTCTAGACCCCCCAAAAACGCTATATTTGGCTTATTTTAAAGAATTCAGGGGTACCCGAGCGTAGTTTTTCGATGTGAAGTTCTTGAGCTCGTTAGTGTGAATGATAGGAAGCAATAACAGAATCACTCACTCATCAATTCTTCCTTGTAGAGCCCTTCAAACAAAACTCGGAAACGAAAAACGCGAAAGATTCAAATTGAAATAGTTTCGAAAATACCAGAGTTACCGGCCAAGTTTGGTATGCAAACATAGGTTTGCGAGGTCGCTGAACATGACTAAGACATTATCTCATCGATATCTCCTACCGTTTAGATTTTCACCTGTCAAATGGGAAATTTCCAAAATGTGAAATTTCAAAATCATTTATTTTCCCTGTCAACTGACGGAATCAACTGGGAATTGCAGATTATAATTCATCATCGAACCCTCTTCGATTGTACCAATTTTGAAGGAAATCTATTTTTTCAAATTTTCATCGAAATTTTACTAAGGGTCTAGACCCCCCAAAAACGCTATATTTGGCTTATTTTAAAGAATTCAGGGGTACCCGAGAGTAGTTTTTCGATGTGAAGTTCTTGAGCTCGTTAGTGTGAATGATAAGAAGCAATAATAGAATCACCCACTCATCAATTCTTCCTTGTAGAGCCCTTCAAACAAAACTCGGAAACGAAAAACGCGAAAGTTTCAAATTGAAATAGTTTCGAAAATACCAGAGTTACCGGCCAAGTTTGGTATGCAAACATAGGTTTGCGAGGTCGCTGAACATGACAAAGACATTATCTCATCGATATCTCCTACCGTTTAGATTTTCACCTGTCAAATGGGAAATTTCCAAAATGTGAAATTTCAAAATCATTTATTTTTCCTGTCAACTGACGGAATCAACTGGGAATTGCAGATTATAATTCATCATCGAACCCTCTTCGATTATACCAATTTTGAAGGAAATCTATTTTTTCAAATTTTCATCGAAATTTTACTAAGGGTCTAGACCCCCCAAAAACGCTATATTTGGCTTATTTTAAAGAATTCAGGGGTACCCGAGCGTAGTTTTTCGATGTGAAGTTCTTGAGCTCGTTAGTGTGAATGATAAGAAGCAATAATAGAATCACCCACTCATCAATTCTTCCTTGTAGAGCCCTTCAAACAAAACTCGGAAACGAAAAACGCGAAAGATTCAAATTGAAATAGTTTCGAAAATACCAGAGTTACCGGCCAAGTTTGGTATGCAAACATAGGTTTGCGAGGTCGCTGAACATGACTAAGACATTATCTCATCGATATCTCCTACCGTTTAGATTTTCACCTGTCAAATGGGAAATTTCCAAAATGTGAAATTTCAAAATCATTTATTTTCCCTGTCAACTGACGGAATCAACTGGGAATTGCAGATTATAATACATCATCGAACCCTCTTCGATTATACCAATTTTGAAGGAAATCTATTTTTTCAAATTTTCATCGAAATTTTACTAAGGGTCTAGACCCCCCAAAAACGCTATATTTGGCTTATTTTAAAGAATTCAGGGGTACCCGAGCGTAGTTTTTCGATGTGAAGTTCTTGAGCTCGTTAGTGTGAATGATAGGAAGCAATAATAGAATCACCCACTCATCAATTCTTCCTTGTAGAGCCCTTCAAACAAAACTCGGAAACGAAAAACGCGAAAGTTTCAAATTGAAATAGTTTCGAAAATACCAGAGTTACCGGCCAAGTTTGGTATGCAAACATAGGTTTGCGAGGTCGCTGAACATGACTAAGACATTATCTCATCGATATCTCCTACCGTTTAGATTTTCACCTGTCAAATGGGAAATTTCCAAAATGTGAAATTTCAAAATCATTTATTTTCCCTGTCAACTGACGGAATCAACTGGGAATTGCAGATTATAATTCATCATCGAACCCTCTTCGATTATACCAATTTTGAAGGAAATCTATTTTCTCAAATTTTCATCGAAATTTTACTAAGGGTCTAGACCCCCCAAAAACGCTATATTTGGCTTATTTCACAGAATTCAGGGGTACCCGAGCGTAGTTTTTCGATGTGAAGTTCTTGAGCTCGTTAGTGTGAATGATGAGAAGCAATAATAGAATCACCCACTCATCAATTCTTCCTTGTAGAGCCCTTCAAACAAAACTCGGAAACGAAAAACGCGAAAGTTTCAAATTGAAATAGTTTCGAGAATACCAGAGTTACCGGCCAAGTTTGGTATGCAAACATAGGTTTGCGAGGTCGCTGAACATGACTAAGACATTATCTCATCGATATCTCCTACCGTTTAGATTTTCACCTGTCAAATGGGAAATTTCCAAAATGTGAAATTTCAAAATCATTTATTTTCCCTGTCAACTGACGGAATCAACTGGGAATTGCAGATTATAATTCATCATCGAACCCTCTTCGATTATACCAATTTTGAAGGAAATCTATTTTTTCAAATTTTCATCGAAATTTTACTAAGGGTCTAGACCCCCCAAAAACGCTATATTTGGCTTATTTTAAAGAATTCAGGGGTACCCGAGCGTAGTTTTTCGATGTGAAGTTCTTGAGCTCGTTAGTGTGAATGATAAGAAGCAATAATAGAATCACCCACTCATCAATTCTTCCTTGTAGAGCCCTTCAAACAAAACTCGAAAACGAAAAACGCGAAAGTTTCAAATTGAAATAGTTTCGAAAATACCAGAGTTACCGGCCAAGTTTGGTATGCAAACATAGGTTTGCGAGGTCGCTGAACATGACTTAGACATTATCTCATCGATATCTCCTACCGTTTAGATTTTCACCTGTCAAATGGGAAATTTCCAAAATGTGAAATTTCAAAATCATTTATTTTCCCTGTCAACTGACGGAATCAACTGGGAATTGCAGATTATAATTCATCATCGAACCCTCTTCGATTATACCAATTTTGAAGGAAATCTATTTTTTCAAATTTTCATCGAAATTTTACTAAGGGTCTAGACCCCCCAAAAACGCTATATTTGGCTTATTTTAAAGAATTCAGGGGTACCCGAGCGTAGTTTTTCGATGTGAAGTTCTTGAGCTCGTTAGTGTGAATGATAGGAAGCAATAATAGAATCACCCACTCATCAATTCTTCCTTGTAGAGCCCTTCAAACAAAACTCGGAAACGAAAAACGCGAAAGTTTCAAATTGAAATAGTTTCGAAAATACCAGAGTTACCGGCCAAGTTTGGTATGCAAACATAGGTTTGCGAGGTCGCTGAACATGACTAAGACATTATCTCATCGATATCTCCTACCGTTTAGATTTTCACCTGTCAAATGGGAAATTTCCAAAATGTGAAATTTCAAAATCATTTATTTTCCCTGTCAACTGACGGAATCAACTGGGAATTGCAGATTATAATTCATCATCGAACCCTCTTCGATTATACCAATTTTGAAGGAAATCTATTTTCTCAAATTTTCATCGAAATTTTACTAAGGGTCTAGACCCCCCAAAAACGCTATATTTGGCTTATTTCAAAGAATTCAGGGGTACCCGAGCGTAGTTTTTCGATGTGAAGTTCTTGAGCTCGTTAGTGTGAATGATAAGAAGCAATAATAGAATCACCCACTCATCAATTCTTCCTTGTAGAGCCCTTCAAACAAAACTCGGAAACGAAAAACGCGAAAGTTTCAAATTGAAATAGTTTCGAGAATACCAGAGTTACCGGCCAAGTTTGGTATGCAAACATAGGTTTGCGAGGTCGCTGAACATGACTAAGACATTATCTCATCGATATCTCCTACCGTTTAGATTTTCACCTGTCAAATGGGAAATTTCCAAAATGTGAAATTTCAAAATCATTTATTTTCCCTGTCAACTGACGGAATCAACTGGGAATTGCAGATTATAATTCATCATCGAACCCTCTTCGATTATACCAATTTTGAAGGAAATCTATTTTTTCAAATTTTCATCGAAATTTTACTAAGGGTCTAGACCCCCCAAAAACGCTATATTTGGCTTATTTTAAAGAATTCAGGGGTACCCGAGCGTAGTTTTTCGACGTGAAGTTCTTGAGCTCGTTAGTGTGAATGATAAGAAGCAATAATAGAATCACCCACTCATCAATTCTTCCTTGTAGAGCCCTTCAAACAAAACTCGGAAACGAAAAACGCGAAAGTTTCAAATTGAAATAGTTTCGAAAATACCAGAGTTACCGGCCAAGTTTGGTATGCAAACATAGGTTTGCGAGGTCGCTGAACATGACTAAGACATTATCTCATCGATATCTCCTACCGTTTAGATTTTCACCTGTCAAATGGGAAATTTCCAAAATGTGAAATTTCAAAATCATTTATTTTCCCTGTCAACTGACGGAATCAACTGGGAATTGCAGATTATAATTCATCATCGAACCCTCTTCGATTATACCAATTTTGAAGGAAACCTATTTTTTCAAATTTTCATCGAAATTTTACTAAGGGTCTAGACCCCCCAAAAACGCTATATTTGGCTTATTTTAAAGAATTCAGGGGTACCCGAGCGTAGTTTTTCGATGTGAAGTTCTTGAGCTCGTTAGTGTGAATGATAAGAAGCAATAATAGAATCACCCACTCATCAATTCTTCCTTGTAGAGCCCTTCAAACAAAACTCGGAAACGAAAAACGCGAAAGTTTCAAATTGAAATAGTTTCGAAAATACCAGAGTTACCGGCCAAGTTTGGTATGCAAACATAGGTTTGCGAGGTCGCTGAACATGACTAAGACATTATCTCATCGATATCTCCTACCGTTTAGATTTTCACCTGTCAAATGGGAAATTTCCAAAATGTGAAATTTCAAAATCATTTATTTTCCCTGTCAACTGACGGAATCAACTGGGAATTGCAGATTATAATTCATCATCGAACCCTCTTTGATTATACCAATTTTGAAGGAAATCTATTTTTTCAAATTTTCATCGAAATTTTACTAAGGGTCTAGACCCCCCAAAAACGCTATATTTGGCTTATTTTAAAGAATTCAGGGGTACCCGAGCGTAGTTTTTCGATGTGAAGTTCTTGAGCTCGTTAGTGTGAATGATAAGAAGCAATAATAGAATCACCCACTCATCAATTCTTCCTTGTAGAGCCCTTCAAACTAAACTCGGAAACGAAAAACGCGAAAGTTTCAAATTGAAATAGTTTCGAAAATACCAGAGTTACCGGCCAAGTTTGGTATGCAAACATAGGTTTGCGAGGTCGCTGAACATGACTAAGACATTATCTCATCGATATCTCCTACCGTTTAGATTTTCACCTGTCAAATGGGAAATTTCCAAAATGTGAAATTTCAAAATCATTTATTTTCCCTGTCAACTGACGGAATCAACTGGGAATTGCAGATTATAATTCATCATCGAACCCTCTTCGATTATACCAATTTTGAAGGAAATCTATTTTTTCAAATTTTCATCGAAATTTTACTAAGGGTCTAGACCCCTCAAAAACGCTATATTTGGCTTATTTTAAAGAATTCAGGGGTACCCGAGCGTAGTTTTTCGATGTGAAGTTCTTGAGCTCGTTAGTGTGAATGATAAGAAGCAATAATAGAATCACCCACTCATCAATTCTTCCTTGTAGAGCCCTTCAAACAAAACTCGGAAACGAAAAACGCGAAAGTTTCAAATTGAAATAGTTTCGAAAATACCAGAGTAACCGGCCAAGTTTGGTATGCAAACATAGGTTTGCGAGTTCGCTGAACATGACTAAGACATTATCTCATCGATATCTCCTACCGTTTAGATTTTCACCTGTCAAATGGGAAATTTCCAAAATGTGAAATTTCAAAATCATTTATTTTCCCTGTCAACTGACGGAATCAACTGGGAATTGCAGATTATAATTCATCATCGAACCCTCTTCGATTATACCAATTTTGAAGGAAATCTATTTTTTCAAATTTTCATCGAAATTTTACTAAGGGTCTAGACCCCCCAAAAACGCTATATTTGGCTTATTTTAAAGAATTCAGGGGTACCCGAGCGTAGTTTTTCGATGTGAAGTTCTTGAGCTCGTTAGTGTGAATGATAAGAAGCAATAATAGAATCACCCACTCATCAATTCTTCCTTGTAGAGCCCTTCAAACAAAACTCGGAAACGAAAAACGCGAAAGTTTCAAATTGAAATAGTTTCGAAAATACCAGAGTTACCGGCCAAGTTTGGTATGCAAACATAGGTTTGCGAGGTCGCTGAACATGACTAAGACATTATCTCATCGATATCTCCTTCCGTTTAGATTTTCACCTGTCAAATGGGAAATTTCCAAAATGTGAAATTTCAAAGTCAATTATTTCATCTCTCAATTGACGGAATCGATTAGGAATTGCAGATTATAATTCAGCATTGAACCCTCTCCGATTATACCGACTTTGAAGGAAATCTATTTTTTCGAATTTCCATCGAAATTTTACTAAGGGTCTAGACCCCCCAAAAACGCTATATTTGGCTTATTTTAAAGAATTCAGGGGTACCCGAGCGTAGTTTTTCGATGTGAAGTTCTTGAGCTCGTTAGTGTGAATGATAAGAAGCAATAATAGAATCACCCACTCATCAATTCTTCCTTGTAGAGCCCTTCAAACAAAACTCGGAAACGAAAAACGCGAAAGTTTCAAATTGAAATAGTTTCGAAAATACCAGAGTTACCGGCCAAGTTTGGTATGCAAACATAGGTTTGCGAGGTCGCTGAACATGACTAAGACATTATCTCATCGATATCTCCTACCGTTTAGATTTTCACCTGTCAAATGGGAAATTTCCAAAATGTGAAATTTCAAAATCATTTATTTTCCCTGTCAACTGACGGAATCAACTGGGAATTGCAGATTATAATTCATCATCGAACCCTCTTCGATTATACCAATTTTGAAGGAAATCTATTTTTTCAAATTTTCATCGAAATTTTACTAAGGGTCTAGACCCCCAAAAACGCTATATTTGGCTTATTTTAAAGAATTCAGGGGTACCCGAGCGTAGTTTTTCGATGTGAAGTTCTTGAGCTTGTTAGTGTGAATGATAAGAAGCAATAATAGAATCACCCACTCATCAATTCTTCCTTGTAGAGCCCTTCAAACTAAACTCGGAAACGAAAAACGCGAAAGTTTCAAATTGAAATAGTTTCGAAAATACCAGAGTTACCGGCCAAGTTTGGTATGCAAACATAGGTTTGCGAGGTCGCTGAACATGACTAAGACATTATCTCATCGATATCTCCTACCGTTTAGATTTTCACCTGTCAAATGGGAAATTTCCAAAATGTGAAATTTCAAAATCATTTATTTTCCCTGTCAACTGACGGAATCAACTGGGAATTGCAGATTATAATTCATCATCGGACCCTCTTCGATTATACCAATTTTGAAGGAAATCTATTTTTTCAAATTTTCATCGAAATTTTACTAAGGGTCTAGACCCCCAAAAACGCTATATTTGGCTTATTTTAAAGAATTCAGGGGTACCCGAGCGTAGTTTTTCGATGTGAAGTTCTTGAGCTCGTTAGTGTGAATGATAAGAAGCAATAATAGAATCACCCACTCATCAATTCTTCCTTGTAGAGCCCTTCAAACAAAACTCGGAAACGAAAAACGCGAAAGTTACAAATTGAAATAGTTTCGAAAATACCAGAGTTACCGGCCAAGTTTGGTATGCAAACATAGGTTTGCGAGGTCGCTGAACATGACTAAGACATTATCTCATCGATATCTCCTACCGTTTAGATTTTCACCTGTCAAATGGGAAATTTCCAAAATGTGAAATTTCAAAATCATTTATTTTCCCTGTCAACTGACGGAATCAACTGGGAATTGCAGATTATAATTCATCATCGAACCCTCTTCGATTATACCAATTTTGAAGGAAATCTATTTTTTCAAATTTTCATCGAAATTTTACTAAGGGTCTAGACCCCCCAAAAACGCTATATTTGGCTTATTTTAAAGAATTCAGGGGTACCCGAGCGTAGTTTTTCGATGTGAAGTTCTTGAGCTCGTTAGTGTGAATGATAAGAAGCAATAATAGAATCACCCACTCATCAATTCTTCCTTGTAGAGCCCTTCAAACAAAACTCGGAAACGAAAAACGCGAAAGTTTCAAATTGAAATAGTTTCGAAAATACCAGAGTTACCGGCCAAGTTTGGTATGCAAACATAGGTTTTTGAGGCCGCTGAACATGACTAAGACATTATCTCATCGATATCTTCTACCGTTTAGATTTTCACCTGTCAAATGGGAAATTTCCAAAATGTGAAATTTCAAAATCATTTATTTTCCCTGTCAACTGACGGAATCAACTGGGAATTGCAGATTATAATTCATCATCGAACCCTCTTCGATTATACCAATTTTGAAGGAAATCTATTTTTTCAAATTTTCATCGAAATTTTACTAAGGGTCTAGACCCCCCAAAAACGCTATATTTGGCTTATTTTAAAGAATTCAGGGGTACCCGAGCGTAGTTTTTCGATGTGAAGTCCTTGAGCTCGTTAGTGTGAATGATAAGAAGCAATAATAGAATCACCCACTCATCAATTCTTCCTTGTAGAGCCCTTCAAACAAAACTCGGAAACGAAAAACGCGAAAGTTTCAAATTGAAATAGTTTCGAAAATACCAGAGTTAACGGCCAAGTTTGGTATGCAAACATAGGTTTGCGAGGTCGCTGAACATGACTAAGACATTATCTCATCGATATCTCCTACCGTTTAGATTTTCACCTGTCAAATGGGAAATTTCCAAAATGTGAAATTTCAAAATCATTTATTTTCCCTGTCAACTGACGGAATCAACTGGGAATTGCAGATTATAATTCATCATCGAACCCTCTTCGATTATGCCAATTTTGAAGGAAATCTATTTTTTCAAATTTTCATCGAAATTTTACTAAGGGTCTAGACCCCCCAAAAACGCTATATTTGGCTCATTTTAAAGAATTCAGGGGTACCCGAACGTAGTTTTTCGATGTGAAGTTCTTGAGGTGGTTAGTGTGAATGATAAGAAGCAATAATAGAATCACCCACTCATCAATTCTTCCTTGTAGAGCCCTTCAAACAAAACTCGGAAACGAAAAACGCGAAAGTTTCAAATTGAAATAGTTTCGAAAATACCAGAGTTACCGGCCAAGTTTGGTATGCAAACATAGGTTTGCGAGGTCGCTGAACATGACTAAGACATTATCTCATCGATATCTCCTACCGTTTAGATTTTCACCTGTCAAATGGGAAATTTCCAAAATGTGAAATTTCAAAATCATTTATTTTCCCTGTCAACTGACGGAATCAACTGGGAATTGCAGATTATGATTCATCACCGAACCCTCTTCGATTATACCAATTTTGAAGGAAATCTATTTTTTCAAATTTTCATCGAAATTTTACTAAGGGTCTAGACCCCCCAAAAACGCTATATTTGGCTTATTTTAAAGAATTCAGGGGTACCCGAGCGTAGTTTTTCGATGTGAAGTTCTTGAGCTCGTTAGTGTGAATGATAAGAAGCAATAATAGAATCACCCACTCCTCAATTCTTCCTTGTAGAGCCCTTCAAACAAAACTCGGAAACGAAAAACGCGAAAGTTTCAAATTGAAATAGTTTCGAAAATACCAGAGTTACCGGCCAAGTTTGGTATGCAAACATAGGTTTGCGAGGTCGCTGAACATGACTAAGACATTATCTCATCGATATCTCCTACCGTTTAGATTTTCACCTGTCAAATGGGAAATTTCCAAAATGTGAAATTTCAAAATCATTTATTTTCCCTGTCAACTGACGGAATCAACTGGGAATTGCAGATTATAATTCATCATCGAAACCTCTTCGATTATACCAATTTTGAAGGAAATCTATTTTTTCAAATTTTCATCGAAATTTTACTAAGGGTCTAGACCCCCCAAAAACGCTATATTTGCCTTATTTTAAAGAATTCAGGGGTACTTGAGCGTAGTTTTTCGATGTGAAGTTCTTGAGCTCGTTAGTGTGAATGATAAGAAGCAATAATAGAATCACCCACTCATCAATTCTTCCTTGTAGAGCCCTTCAAACAAAACTCGGAAACGAAAAACGCGAAAGTTTCAAATTGAAATAGTTTCGAAAATACCAGAGTTACCGGCCAAGTTTGGTATGCAAACATAGGTTTGCGAGGTCGCTGAACATGACTAAGACATTATCTCATCGATATCTCCTACCGTTTAGATTTTCACCTGTCAAATGGGAAATTTCCAAAATGTGAAATTTCAAAATCATTTATTTTCCCTGTCAACTGACGGAATCAACTGGGAATTGCAGATTATAATTCATCATCGAACCCTCTTCGATTATACTAATTTTGAAGGAAATCTATTTTTTCAAATTTTCATCGAAATTTTACTAAGGGTCTAGACCCCCAAAAACGCTATATTTGGCTTATTTTAAAGAATTCAGGGGTACCCGAGCGTAGTTTTTCGATGTGAAGTTCTTGAGCTCGTTAGTGTGAATGATAAGAAGCAATAATAGAATCACCCACTCATCAATTCTTCCTTGTAGAGCCCTTCAAACAAAACTCGGAAACGAAAAACGCGAAAGTTTCAAATTGAAATAGTTTCGAAAATACCAGAGTTACCGGCCAAGTTTGGTATGCAAACATAGGTTTGCGAGGTCGCTGAACATGACTAAAACATTATCTCATCGATATCTCCTACCGTTTAGATTTTCACCTGTCAAATGGGAATTTTCCAAAATGTGAAATTTCAAAATCATTTATTTTCCCTGTCAACTGACGGAATCAACTGGGAATTGCAGATTATGATTCATCACCGAACCCTCTTCGAGTATACCAATTTTGAAGGAAATCTATTTTTTCAAATTTTCATCGAAATTTTACTAAGGGTCTAGACCCCCCAAAAACGCTATATTTGGCTCATTTTAAAGAATTAAGGGGTACCCGAGCGTAGTTTTTCGATGTGAAGTTCTTGAGGTCGTTAGTGTGAATGATAAGAAGCAATAATAGAATCACCCACTCATCAATTCTTCCTTGTAGAGCCCTTCAAACAAAACTCGGAAACGAAAAACGCGAAAGTTTCAAATTGAAATAGTTTCGAAAATACCAGAGTTACCGGCCAAGTTTGGTATGCAAACATAGGTTTGCGAGGTCGCTGAACATGACTAAGACATTATCTCATCGATATCTCCTACCGTTTAGATTTTCACCTGTCAAATGGGAAATTTCCAAAATGTGAAATTTCAAAATCATTTATTTTCCCTGTCAACTGACGGAATCAACTGGGAATTGCAGATTATGATTCATCACCGAACCCTCTTCGATTATACCAATTTTGAAGGAAATCTATTTTTTCAAATTTTCATCGAAATTTTACTAAGGGTCTAGACCCCCCAAAAACGCTATATTTGGCTTATTTTAAAGAATTCAGGGGTACCCGAGCGTAGTTTTTCGATGTGAAGTTCTTGAGCTCGTTAGTGTGAATGATAAGAAGCAATAATAGAATCACCCACTCATCAATTCTTCCTTGTAGAGCCCTTCAAACAAAACTCGGAAACGAAAAACGCGAAAGTTTCAAATTGAAATAGTTTCGAAAATACCAGAGTTACCGGCCAAGTTTGGTATGCAAACATAGGTTTGCGAGGTCGCTGAACATGACTAAGACATTATCTCATCGATATCTCCCACCGTTTAGATTTTCACCTGTCAAATGGGAAATTTCCAAAATGTGAAATTTCAAAATCATTTATTTTCCCTGTCAACTGACGGAATCAACTGGAAATTGCAGATTATAATTCATCATCGAAACCTCTTCGATTATACCAATTTTGAAGGAAATCTATTTTTTCAAATTTTCATCGAAATTTTACTAAGGGTCTAGACCCCCCAAAAACGCTATATTTGGCTTATTTTAAAGAATTCAGGGGTACTTGAGCGTAGTTTTTCGATGTGAAGTTCTTGAGCTCGTTAGTGTGAATGATAAGAAGCAATAATAGAATCACCCACTCATCAATTCTTCCTTGTAGAGCCCTTCAAACAAAACTCGGAAACGAAAAACGCGAAAGTTTCAAATTGAAATAGTTTCGAAAATACCAGAGTTACCGGCCAAGTTTGGTATGCAAACATAGGTTTGCGAGGTCGCTGAACATGACTAAGACATTATCTCATCGATATCTTAAACCGTTTAGATTTTCAGCTGTCAAATGGGAAATTTCCAAAATGTGAAATTTCAAAATCATTTATTTTCCCTGTCAACTGACGGAATCAACTGGGAATTGCAGATTATAATTCATCATCGAACCCTCTTCGATTATACCAATTTTGAAGGAAATCTATTTTTTCAAATTTTCATCGAAATTTTACTAAGGGTCTAGACCCCCCAAAAACGCTATATTTGGCTTATTTTAAAGAATTCAGGGGTACCCGAGCGTAGTTTTTCGATGTGAAGTTCTTGAGCTCGTTAGTGTGAATGATAAGAAGCAATAATAGAATCACCCACTCATCAATTCTTCCTTGTAGAGCCCTTAAAACAAAACTCGGAAACGAAAAACGCGAAAGTTTCAAATTGAAATAGTTTCGAAAATACCAGAGTTACCGGCCAAGTTTGGTATGCAAACATAGGTTTGCGAGGTCGCTGAACATGACTAAGACATTATCTCATCGATATCTCCCACCGTTTAGATTTTCACCTGTCAAATGGGAAATTTCCAAAATGTGAAATTTCAAAATCATTTATTTTCCCTGTCAACTGACGGAATCAACTGGAATTGCAGATTATAATTCATCATCGAAACCTCTTCGATTATACCAATTTTGAAGGAAATCTATTTTTTCAAATTTTCATCGAAATTTTACTAAGGGTCTAGACCCCCCAAAAACGCTATATTTGGCTTATTTTAAAGAATTCAGGGGTACTTGAGCGTAGTTTTTCGATGTGAAGTTCTTGAGCTCGTTAGTGTGAATGATAAGAAGCAATAATAGAATCACCCACTCATCAATTCTTCCTTGTAGAGCCCTTCAAACAAAACTCGGAAACGAAAAACGCGAAAGTTTCAAATTGAAATAGTTTCGAAAATACCAGAGTTACCGGCCAAGTTTGGTATGCAAACATAGGTTTGCGAGGTCGCTGAACATGACTAAGACATTATCTCATCGATATCTCAAACCGTTTAGATTTTCAGCTGTCAAATGGGAAATTTCCAAAATGTGAAATTTCAAAATCATTTAATTTCCCTGTCAACTGACGGAATCAACTGGGAATTGCAGATTATAATTCATCATCGAACCCTCCTCGATTATACCAATTTTGAAGGAAATCTTTTTTTTCAAATTTTCATCGAAATTTTACTAAGGGTCTAGACCCCCAAAAACGCTATATTTGGCTTATTTTAAAGAATTCAGGGGTACCCGAGCGTAGTTTTTCGATGTGAAGTCCTTGAGCTCGTTAGTGTGAATGATAGGAAGCAATAATAGAATCACCCACTCATCAATTCTTCCTTGTAGAGCCCTTCAAACAAAACTCGGAAACGAAAAACGCGAAAGTTTCAAATTGAAATAGTTTCGAAAATACCAGAGTTACCGGCCAAGTTTGGTATGCAAACATAGGTTTGCGAGGTCGCTGAACATGACTAAGACATTATCTCATCGATATCTCCTACCGTTTAGATTTTCACCTGTCAAATGGGAAATTTCCAAAATGTGAAATTTCAAAATCATTTATTTTCCCTGTCAACTGACGGAATCAACTGGGAATTGCAGATTATAATTCATCATCGAACCCTCTTCGATTATGCCAATTTTGAAGGAAATCTATTTTTTCAAATTTTCATCGAAATTTTACTAAGGGTCTA
>CAUEHS010000790.1:0-38503 GCA_958510865.1 Myrrha octodecimguttata
CTTTTACCCTTAAGCTTACCCTTACCCTTACCCTTACCCTTACCCTTACCCTTACCCTTACCCTTACCCTTACCCTTACCCTTACCCTTACCCTTGCTTTTACCCTAAGGCTTAGGCTTACCTTTACCCTTACCCTTACCCTTACCCTTGCTTTTACCCTTAAGCTTACACTTACCCTTACCCTTACCCTTACCCTTACCCTTACCCTTGCTTTTACCCTTAAGCTTACCCTTACCCTTACCCTTACCCTTACCCTTACCCTTACCCTTACCCTTACCCTTGCTTTTACCCTTACCCTTACCCTTGCTTTTACCCTTAGGCTTTCCCTCACCCTTACCCTTACCCTTACCCTTACCCTTACCCTTACCCTTACCTTGCTTTTACCCTTAAGCTTACCCTTACCCCTACCCTTACCCTTACCCTTACCCTTACCCTTACCCTTACCCTTACCCTTACCTTGCTTTTACCCTTAAGCTTACCCTTACCCTTACCCTTACCCTTACCCTTACCCTTACCCTTACCCTTACCCTTACCCTTACCCTTACCCTTACCCTTACCCTTACCCTTACCCTTACCCTTACCCTTACCCTTGCTTTTACCCTTAAGCTTACCCTTACCCTTACCCTTACCCTTACCCTTACCCTTACCCTTACCCTTACCCTTACCCTTACCCTTGCTTTTACCCTTAAGCTTACCCTTACCCTTACCCTTACCCTTACCCTTACCCTTACCCTTACCCTTACCCTTACCCTTACCCTTACCCTTACCCTTACCCTTACCCTTACCCTTACCCATACCCTTGCTTTTACCCTTAGGCTTACCCTTACCTTTACCCTTACCCTTACCCTTACCCTTACCCTTACCCTTACCCTTACCCTTACCCTTACCCTTACCCTTACCCTTACCCTTACCCTTACCCTTACCCTTACCCTTACCCTTACCCTCACCCTTGCTTTTACCCTTAAGCTTACCCTTACCCTTACCCTTACCCTTACCCTTACCCTTACCCTTACCCTTACCCTTACCCTTACCCTTGCTTTTACCCTTAGGCTTACCCTTACCTTACCCTTACCCTTACCCTTACCCTTACCCTTACCCTTACCCTTACCCTTGCTTTTACCCTTAAGCTTACTCTTACCCTTACCCTTACCCTTACCCTTGCTTTTACCCTTAAGCTTACCCTTACCCTTACCCTTACCCTTACCCTTACCCTTACCCTTACCCTTACCCTTACCCTTACCCTTACCCTTACCCTTGCTTTTACCCTTAAGCTTACCCTTACCCTTACCCTTACCCTTACCCTTACCCTTACCCTTACCCTTGCTTTTACCCTTAAGCTTACCCTTACCCTTACCCTTACCCTTACCCTTACCCTTACCCTTACCCTTACCCTTACCCTTACCCTTACCCTTACCCTTACCCTTACCCTTGCTTTTACCCTTAGCTTACCCTTAACTTACCCTTACCCTTACCCTTACCCATACCCTTACCCTTACCCTTGCTTTTACCCTTAAGCTTACCCTTACCCTTACCCTTACCCTTACCCTTACCCTTGCTTTTACCCTTAAGCTTACCCTTACCCTTACCCTTACCCTTACCCTTACCCTTGCTTTTACCCTTAGCTTACCCTTACCCTTACCCTTACCCTTACCCTTGCTTTTACCCTTAAGCTTACCCTTACACTTACCCTTACCCTTACCCTTACCCTTACCCTTACCCTTACCCTTACCCTTACCCTTACCCTTACCCTTACCCTTGCTTTTACCCTTAGGCTTACCCTTACCTTTACCCTTACCCTTACCCTTACCCTTACCCTTACCCTTACCCTTACCCTTACCCTTACCCTTACCCTTACCCTTACCCTTACCCTTACCCTTACCCTTGCTTTTACCCTTAAGCTTACCCTTACCCTTACCCTTACCCTTACCCTTACCCTTGCTTTTACCCTTAAGCTTACCCTTACCCTTACCCTTACCCTTACCCTCACCCTTACCCTTACCCTAACCCTTACCTTTGCTTATACCCTTAAGCTTACCCTTACCCTTACCCTTACCCTTACCCTTACCCTTACCCTTACCCTTACCCTAACCCTTACCCTTACCCTTACCCTTACCCTTGCTTTTACCCTTAGGCTTACCCTTACCTTTACCCTTACCCTTACCCTTACCCTTACCCTAACCCTTACCCTTACCCTTACCCTTACCCTTGCTTTTACCCTTAAGCTTACCCTTACACTTACCCTTACCCTTACCCTTACCCTTACCCTTACCCTTACCCTTGCTTTTACCCTTAAGCTTACCCTTACCCTTACCCTTACCCTTACCCTTACCCTTACCCTTACCCTTGCTTTCACCCTTAAGCTTACCCTTACCCTTACCCTTACCCTTACCCTTACCCTTACCCTTACCCTTACCCTTACCCTTACCCTTACCCTTACCCTTACCCTTACCCTTACCCTTGCTTTTACCCTTAGGCTTACCCTTACCTTTACCCTTACCCTTACCCTTACCCATACCCTTACCCTTACCCTTGCTTTTACCCTTAAGCTTACCCTTACCCTTACCCTTACCCTTACCCTTACCCTTACCCTTACCCTTGCTTTTACCCTTAAGCTTACCCTTACCCTTACCCTTACCCTTACCCTTACCCTTGCTTTTACCCTTAGTCTTACCCTTACCCTTACCCTTACCCTTACCCTTGCTTTTACCCTTAAGCTTACCCTTACACTTACCCTTACCCTTACCCTTACCCTTACCCTTACCCTTACCCTTACCCTTACCCTTACCCTTACCCTTACCCTTACCCTTACCCTTGCTTTTACCCTTAGGCTTACCCTTACCTTTACCCTTACCCTTACCCTTACCCTTAACCTTACCCTTACCCTTACCCTTACCCTTACCCTTACCCTTACCCTTACCCTTACCCTTACCCTTACCCTTACCCTTACCCTTACCCTTACCCTTACCCTTACCCTTACCCTTACCCTTACCCTTACCCTTGCTTTTACCCTTAAGCTTACCCTTACCCATACCCTTACCCTTACCCTTACCCTTACCCTTACCCTTGCTTTTACCCTTAAGCTTACCCTTACCCTTACCCTTACCCTTACCCTTACCCTCACCCTTACCCTTACCCTTACCCTTACCTTTGCTTATACCCTTAAGCTTACCCTTACCCTTACCCTTACCCTTACCCTTACCCCTACCCTAACCCTTACCCTTACCCTTACCCTTACCCTTGCTTTTACCCTTAGGCTTACCCTTACCTTTACCCTTACCCTTACCCTTACCCTTACCCTTACCCTTACCCTTACCCTAACCCTTACCCTTGCTTTTACCCTTTAGCTTACCCTTACCCTTACCCTTACCCTTACCCTTACCCTTACCCTTACCCTTACCCTTACCCTTACCCTTACCCTTACCCTTACCCTTACCCTTACCCTTACCCTTACCCTTACCCTTGCTTTTACCCTTAGGCTTACCCTTACCTTTACCCTTACCCTTACCCTTACCCTTACCCTTACCCTTACCCTTACCCTTACCCTTACCCTTACCCTTACCCTTGCTTTTACCCTTAAGCTTACCCTTACCCTTACCCTTACCCTTACCCTTACCTTTACCCTTGCTTTTACCCTTAAGCTTACCCTTACCCTTACCCTTACCCTTACCCTTAACCTTGCTTTTACCCTTAAGCTTACCCTTACCCTTACCCTTACCCTTACCCTTACCTTTACCCTTGCTTTTACCCTTAAGCTTACCCTTACCCTTACCCTTACCCTTACCCTTACCCTTGCTTTTACCCTTAGGCTTACCCTTACCCTTACCCTTACCCTTACCCTTGCTTTTACCCTTAAGCTTACCCTTACCCTTACCCTTACTCTTACCCTTACCCTTACCCTTACCCTTACCCTTACCCTTACCCTTACCCTTACCCTTACCCTTACCCTTGCTTTTACCCTTAGGCTTACCCTTACCTTTACCCTTACCCTAACCCTTACCCTTACCCTTACCCTTACCCTTACCCTTGCTTTTACCCTTAAGCTTACCCTTACCCTTACCCTTACGCTTACCCTTACCCTTACCCTTACCCTTGCTTTTACCCTTAAGCTTACCCTTACCCTTACCCTTACCCTTACCCTTACCCTTACCCTTACCCTTACCCTTACCCTTACCCTTACCCTTACCCTTACCCTTACCCTTACCCTTGCTTTTACCCTTAAGCTTACCCTTAC
Source organism: Myrrha octodecimguttata (assembly GCA_958510865.1). Classification (NCBI taxonomy): domain Eukaryota; kingdom Metazoa; phylum Arthropoda; class Insecta; order Coleoptera; family Coccinellidae; genus Myrrha; species Myrrha octodecimguttata. Next base: position 4,232 of record CAUEHS010000790.1, read on the forward strand.
CCTTACCCTTACCCTTACCCTTACCCTAACCCTTACCCTTGCTTTTACCCTTAAGCTTACCCTTACCCTTACCCTTACCCTTACCCTTACCCTTACCCTTACCTTTACCCTTACCCTTACCCTTACCCTTACCCTTACCCTTACCCTTACCCTTGCTTTTACCCTTAAGCTTACCCTTACCCTTACCCTTACCCTTACCCTTACCCTTACCCTTACCCTTACCCTTACCCTTACTTTTACCCTTACCTTTACCCTTGCTTTTACCCTTAAGCTTACCCTTACCCTTACCCTTACCCTTACCCTTACCCTTACCCTTACCCTTACCCTTACCCTTACCCTTGCTTTTACCCTTAGGCTTACCCTTACCTTTACCCTTACCCTTACCCTTACCCTTACCCTTACCCTTACCCTTACCCTTGCTTTTACCCTTAAGCTTACCCTTACCCTTACCCTTACCCTTACCCTTACCCTTACCCTTGCTTTTACCCTTAAGCTTACCCTTACCCTTACCCTTACCCTTACCCTTACCCTTGCTTTTACCCTTAGGCTTACCCTTACCCTTACCCTTACCCTTACCCTAGCTTTTACCCTTAAGCTTACCCTTACCCTTACCCTTACTCTTACCCTTACCCTTACCCTTACCCTTACCCTTACCCTTACCCTTACCCTTACCCTTACCCTTACCCTTACCCTTACCCTTACCCTTGCTTTTACCCTTAGGCTTACCCTTACCTTTACCCTTACCCCAACCCTTACCCTTACCCTTACCCTTACCCTTACCCTTGCTTTTACCCTTAAGCTTACCCTTACCCTTACCCTTACCCTTACCCTTACCCTTACCCTTACCCTTGCTTTTACCCTTAAGCTTACCCTTACCCTTACCCTTACCCTTACCCTTACCCTTACCCTTACCCTTACCCTTACCCTTACCCTTACCCTTACCCTTACCCTTACCCTTACCCTTACCCTTACCCTTACCCTTGCTTTTACCCTTAAGCTTACCCTTACCCTTACCCTTACCCTTACCCTTACCTTACCCTTACCCTTACCCTTATCCTTGCTTTTACCCTTAGGCTTACCCTTACCTTTACGCTTACCCTTACCCTTACCCTTACCCTTACCCTTGCTTTTACCCTTAAGCTTACCCTTACCCTTACCCTTACCCTTACCCTTAAGCTTACCCTTACCCTTACCCTTACCCTTACCCTTACCCTTACCCTTACCCTTACCCTTACCCTTACCCTTACCCTTACCCTTGCTTTTACCCTTAAGCTTACCCTTACCCTTACCCTTACCCTTACCCTTACCCTTGCTTTTACCCTTAAGCTTACCCTTACCCTTACCCTTACCCTTACCCTTAAGTTTTCCCTTACCCTTACCCTTACCCTTACCCTTACCCTTACCCTTACCCTTACCCTTACCCTTACCCTTACCCTTACCCTTACCCTTACCCTTACCCTTACCCTTACCCTTACCCTTGCTTTTACCCTTAAGCTTACCCTTACCCTTACCCTTACCCTTAAGCTTACCCTTACCCTTACCCTTACCCTTACCCTCACCCTTACCCTTACCCTTGCTTTTACCCTTAAGCTTACCCTTACCCTTACCCTTACCCTTACCCTTAAGCTTACCCTTACCCTTACCCTTACCCTTACCCATACCCTTACCCTTGCTTTTACCCTTAAGCTTACCCTTACCCTTACCCTTACCCTTACCCTTAAGCTTACCCTTACCCTTACCCTTACCCTTACCCTTACCCTTACCCTTACCCTTACCCTTACCCTTACCCTTACCCTTACCCTTACCCTTGCTTTTACCCTTAAGCTTACCCTTACCCTTACCCTTACCCTTACCCTTGCTTTCACCCTTAAGCTTACCCTTACCCTTACCCTTACCCTTAAGCTTACCCTTACCCTTACCCTTACCCTTACCCTTACCCTTACCCTTACCCTTACCCTTACCCTTACCCTTACCCTTACCCTTGCTTTTACCCTTAAGCTTACCCTTACCCTTAACCTTACCCTTACCCTTACCCTTACCCTTACCCTTACCCTTACCCTTGCTTTTACCCTTAGGCTTACCCTTACCTTTACCCTTACCCTTACCCTTACCCTTACCCTTACCCTTACCCTTACCCTTACCTTTACCCTTACCCTTGCTTTTACCCTTAAGCTTACCCTTACCCTTACCCTTACCCTTACCCTTACCCTTACTCTTGCTTTTACCCTTAAGCTTACCCTTACCCTTACCCTTACCCTTACCCTTACCCTCGCTTTTACCCTTAGGCTTACCCTTACCCTTTCCCTTACCCTTACCCTTGCTTTTACCCTTAAGCTTACCCTTACCCTTACCCTTACCCTTACCCTTACCCTTACCCTTACCCTTACCCTTACCCTTACCCTAACCCTTACCCTTACCCTTACCCTTACCCTTACCCTTGCTTTTACCCTTAGGCTTACCCTTACCTTTACCCTTACCCTTACCCTTACCCTTACCCTTACCCTTGCTTTTACCCTTAAGCTTACCCTTACCCTTACCCTTACCCTTACCCTTACCCTTACCCTTACCCTTACCCTAACCCTTGCTTTTACCCTTAAGCTTACCCTTACCCTTACCCTTACCCTTACCCTTACCCTTACCCTTACCCTTACCCTCACCCTTGCTTTTACCCTTAAGCTTACCCTTACCCTTACCCTTACCCTTACCCTTACCCTTGCTTTTACCCTTAAGCTTACCCTCACCCTTACCCTTACCCTTACCCTTACCCTTGCTTTTACCCTTAGGCTTACCCTTACCCTTACCCTTACCCTTACCCTTGCTTTTACCCTTAAGCTTACCCTTACCCTTACCCTTACCCTTACTCTTACCCTTACCCTTACCCTTACCCTTACCCTTACCCTTACCCTTGCTTTTACCCTTAGGCTTACCCTTACCTTTACCCTTACCCTTACCCTTACCCTTACCCTTACCCTTACCCTTACCCTTACCCTTACCCTTACCCTTACCCTTACCCTTGCTTTTACCCTTGAGCTAACCCTTACCCTTACCCTTACCCTTACCCTTACCCTTAACCTTACCCCTACCCTTGCTTTTACCCTTAAGCTCACCCTTACTCTTACCCTTACCCTTACCCTTACACTTACCCTTACCCTGACCCTTACCCTTGCTTTTACCCTTAAGCTTACCCTTACCCTTACCCTTACCCTTACCCTTACCCTTAAGCTTACCCTTACCCTTACCCTTACCCTTACCCTTACCCTTACCCTTGCTTTTACCCTTAAGCTTACCCTTACCCTTACCCTTACCCTTACCCTTACCCTTACCCTTGCTTTTACCCTTAAGCTTACCCTTACCCTTACCCTTACCCTTACCCTTTCCCTTACCCTTGCTTTTACCCTCACCCTTACCCTTACCCTTACCCTTACCCTTACCCTTGCTTTTACCCTTAAGCTTACCCTTACCCTTACCCTTACCCTTACCCTAACCCATACCCTTAACCTTACCCTTACCCTTACCCTTACCCTTACCCTTACCCTTGCTTTTACCCTTAGGCTTACCCTTACCTTTACCCTTACCATTACCCTTACCCTTACCCTTACCCTTACCCTTACCCTTACCCTTGCTTTTACCCTTAAGCTTACCCTTACCCTTACCCTTACCCTTACCCTTACCCTTACCCTTACCCTTACCCTTACCCTTGCTTTTACCCTTAAGCTTACCCTTACCCTTACCCTTACCCTTACCCTTACCCTTACCCTTACCCTTACCCTTACCCTTACCCTTACCCTTACCCTTACCCTTACCCTTACCCTTACCCTTGCTTTTACCCTTAAGCTTACCCTTACCCTTACCCTTACTCTTACCCTTACCCTTACCCTTACCCTTACCCTTGCTTTTACCCTTAAGCTTACCCTTACCCTTACCTTTACCCTTACCCTTACCCTTACCCTTACCCTTACCCTTACCCTTACCCTTACCCTTACCCTTACCCTTACCCTTGCTTTTACCCTTAGGCTTACCCTTACCTTTAGCCTTACCCTTACCCTTACCCTTACCCTTACCCTTGCTTTTACCCTTAAGCTTACCCTTACCCTTACCCTTACCCTTACCCTTACCCTTACCCTTACCCTTGCTTTTACCCTTAAGCTTACCCTTACCCTTACCCTTACACTTACCCTTGCTTTTACCCTTAGGCTTACCCTTACCCTTACCCTTACCCTTACCCTTAAGCTTACCCTTACCCTTACCCTTACCCTTACCCTTACCCTTACCCTTACCCTTACCCTTACCCTTACCCTTACCCTTGCTTTTACCCTTAAGCTTACCCTTACCCTTACCCTTACCCTTACCCTTACTCTTACCCTTACCCTTACCCTTGCTTTGACCCTTAGGCTTACCCTTACCTTTACCCTTACCCTTACCCTTACCCTTACCCTTACCCTTACCCTTACCCTTACCCTTACCCTTACCCTTGCTTTTACCCTTAAGCTTACCCTTACCCTCACCCTTACCCTTACCCTTACCCTTACCCTTACCCTTACCCTTGCTTTTACCCTTAAGCTTACCCTTACCCTTACCCTTACCCTTACCCTTGCTTTTACCCTTAGGCTTACCCTTACCCTTACCCTTACCCTTACCCTTACCCTTACCCTTACCCTTACCCTTACCCTTACCCTTACCCTTACCCTTACCCTTGCTTTTACCCTTAGGCTTAACCTTACCTTAACCCTTACCCTTACCCTTACCCTTACCCTTACCCTTACCCTTACCCTTACCCTTACCCTTACCCTTACCCTTACCCTTACCCTTGCTTTTACCCTTAAGCTTACCCTTACCCTTACCCTTACCCTTACCCTTACCCTTACCCTTACCCTTGCTTTTACCCTTAAGCTCACCCTTACCCTTACCCTTACCCTTACCCTCACCCTTACCCTTACCCTTACCCTTGCTTATACCCTTAAGCTTACCCTTACCCTTACCCTTACCCTTACCCTTACCCTTACCCTTACCCTTACCCTTACTCTTACCCTTACACTTACCCTTACCCTTGCTTTTACCCTTAGGCTTACCCTTACCTTTACCCTTACCCTTACCCTTACCCTTACCCTTACCCTTACCCTTACCCTTACCCTTGCTTTTACCCTTAAGCTTACCCTTACCCTTACCCTTACCCTTACCCTTACCCTAACCCTTACCCTTGCTTTTACCCTTAAGCTTACCCTTACCCTTACCCTTACCCTTACCCTTACCCTTACCCTTACCCTTACCCTTGCTTTTACCCTTAAGCTTACCCTTACCCTTACCCTTACCCTTACCCTCACCCTTACCCTTACCCTTACCCTTACCCTTATCCTTACCCTTGCTTTTACCCTTAAGCTTACCCTTACCCTTACCCTTACCCTTACCCTTACCCTTACCCTTACCCTTACCCTTACCCTTGCTTTTACTCTTAGGCTTACCCTTACCTTTACCCTTACCCTTACCCTTACCCTTACCCTTACCCTTACCCTTACCCTTACCCTTACCCTCACCCTTGCTTTTACCCTTAAGCTTACCCTTACCCTTACCCTTACCCTTACCTTTACCCTTGCTTTTACCCTTAAGCTTACCCTTACCCTTACCCTTACCCTTACCCTTACCCTTGCTTTTACCCTTAGGCTTACCCTTACCCTTACCCTTACCCTTACCCTTGCTTTTACCCTTAAGCTTACCCTTACCCTTACCCTTACCCTTACTCTTACCCTTACCCTTACCCTTACCCTTACCCTTGCTTTTACCCTTAGGCTTACCCTTACCTTTACCTTTACCCTTACCCTTACCCTTACCCTTACCCTTACCCTTACCCTTACCCTTACCCTTACCCTTACCCTTACCCTTACCCTTACCCTTACCCTTGCTTTTACCCTTAAGCTAACCCTTACCCTTACCCTTACCCTTACCCTTACCCTTAACCTTACCCTTACCCTTGCTTTTACCCTTAAGCTCACCCTTACCCTTACCCTTACCCTTACCCTTACACTTACCCTTACCCTGACCCTTACCCTTGCTTTTACCCTTAAGCTTACCCTTACCCTTACCCTTACCCTTACCCTTAAGCTTACCCTTACCCTTACCCTTACCCTTACCCTTACCCTTACCCTTACCCTTGCTTTTACCCTTAAGCTTACCCTTACCCTTACCCTTACCCTTACCCTTACCCTTACCCTTGCTTTTACCCTTAAGCTTACCCTTACCCTTACCCTTACCCTTACCCTTACCCTTAAGCTTACCCTTACCCTTACCTTTACCCTTACCCTTACCCTTACCCTTACCCTTGCTTTTACCCTTAAGCTTACCCTTACCCTTACCCTTACCCTTACCCTTACCCTAACCCTTACCCTTAACCTTACCCTTACCCTTACCCTTACCCTTACCCTTACCCTTGCTTTTACCCTTAGGCTTACCCTAACCTTTACCCTTACCATTACCCTTACCCTTACCCTTACCCTTACCCTTACCCTTACCCTTACCCTTGCTTTTACCCTTAAGCTTACCCTTACCCTTACCCTTACCCTTACCCTTACCCTTACCCTTACCCTTACCCTTACCCTTAACCTTACCCTTACCCTTACCCTTACCCTTGCTTTTAACCTTAAGCTTACCCTTACCCTTACCCTTACCCTTACCCTTACCCTTACCCTTACCCTTACCCTTACCCTTACCCTTACCCTTACCCTTACCCTTACCCTTACCCTTACCCTTACCCTTACCCTTACCCTTACCCTTACCCTTACCCTTACCCTTGCTTTTACCCTTAAGCTTACCCTTACCCTTACCCTTACTCTTACCCTTACCCTTACCCTTACCCTTACCCTTGCTTTTACCCTTAAGCTTACCCTCACCCTTACCTTTACCCTTACCCTTACCCTTAAACTTACCCTTACCCTTACCCTTACCCTTACCCTTACCCTTACCCTTACCCTTACCCTTACCCTTACCCTTACCCTTACCCTTGCTTTTACCCTTAGGCTTACCCTTACCTTTAGCCTTACCCTTACCCTTACCCTTACCCTTACCCTTACCCTTGCTTTTACCCTTAAGCTTACCCTTACCCTTACCCTTACCCTTACCCTTCCCCTTACCCTTACCCTTACCCTTGCTTTTACCCTTAAGCTTACCCTTACCCTTACCCTTACCCTTACACTTACCCTTGCTTTTACCCTTAGGCTTACCCTTACTCTTACCCTTACCCTTACCCTTAAGCTTACCCTTACCCTTACCCTTACCCTTACCCTTACCCTTACCCTTACCCTTACCCTTACCCTTACCCTTACCCTTGCTTTTACCCTTAAGCTTACCCTTACCCTTACCCTTACCCTTACCCTTACCCTTACCCTTACCCTTACCCTTACCCTTACCCTTACCCTTACCCTTACCCTTACCCTTACCCTTGCTTTGACCCTTAGGCTTACCCTTACCTTTACCCTTACCCTTACCCTTACCCTTACCCTTACCCTTACCCTTACCCTTACCCTTACCCTTACCCTTACCCTTACCCTTGCTTTTACCCTTAAGCTTACCCTTACCCTTACCCTTACCCTTACCCTTACCCTTACCCTTACCCTTGCTTTTACCCTTAAGCTTACCCTTACCCTTACCCTTACCCTTACCCTTACCCTTGCTTTTACCCTTAGGCTTACCCTTACCCTTACCCTTACCCTTACCCTTGCTTTTACCCTTAAGCTTACCCTTACCCTTACCCTTACCCTTACCCTTACCCTTACCCTTACCCTTACCCTTACCCTTGCTTTTACCCTTAGGCTTGACCTTACCTTTACCCTTACCCTTACCCTTAACCTTACCCTTACCCTTACCCTTACCCTTACCCTTACCCTTACCCTTACCCTTACCCTTACCCTTACCCTTGCTTTTACCCTTAAGCTTACCCTTACCCTTACCCTTACCCTTACCCTTACCCTTACCCTTGCTTTTACCCTTAAGCTTACCCTTACCCTTACCCTTACCCTTACCCTCACCCTTACCCTTACCCTTACCCTTACCCTCACCCTTACCCTTACCCTTACCCTTGCTTATACCCTTAAGCTTACCCTTACCCTTACCCTTACCCTTACCCTTACCCTTACCCTTACCCTTACCCTTACCCTTACCCTTACCCTTGCTTTTACCCTTAAGCTTACCCTTACCCTTACCCTTACCCTTACCCTTTCCCTTACCCTTGCTTTTACCCTTAGGCTTACCCTTACCCTTACCCTTACCCTTACCCTTGCTTTTACCCTTAAGCTTAACCTTACCCTTACCCTTACCCTTACTCTTACCCTTACCCTTACCCTTACCCTTACCCTTGCTTTTACCCTTAGGCTTACCCTTACCTTTACCCTTACCCTTACCCTTACCCTTACCCTTATCTTACCCTTACCCTTACCCTTACCCTTACCCTTGCTTTTACCCTTAAGCTAACCCTTACCCTTACCCTTACCCTTACCCTTACCCTTAACCTTACCCTTACCCTTGCTTTTACCCTTAAGCTCACCCTTACCCTTACCCTTACCCTTACCCTTACACTTACCCTTACCCTGACCCTTACCCTTGCTTTTACCCTTAAGCTTACCCTTACCCTTACCCTTACCCTTAAGCTTACCCTTACCCTTACCCTAAGAGTAAGGGTAAGGGTAAGGGTAAGGGTAAAGGTAAGGGTAAGGGTAAGAATAAGGGTAAGGGTAAGGGTAAGGGTAAGGGTAAGGGTAAGGGTAAGGGTAAGGGTAAGGGTAGGGATAAGGGTAAGGGTAAGAATAAGGGTAAGGGTAAGGGTAAGGGTAAGGGTAAGGGTAAGGGTAAGGGTAAGGGTAAGGGTAAGGGTAAGGGTAAGGGTAAGGGTAAGGGTAAGGGTAAGGGTAAGGGTAAGGGTAAGGGTAAGGGTAAGGGTAAGAGTAAGGTTAAGGGTAAGCCTAAGGGTAAAAGCAAGGGTAAGGGTAAGGGTAAGGGTAAGGGTAAGGGTAAGGGTAAGGGTAAGGGTAAGGGTAAGGGTAAGGGTAAGGGTAAGGGTAAGGGTAAGGATAAGGGTAAGCTTAAGGGTTAACCCTTACCCTTACCCTCACCCTTACCCTTACCCTTACCCTTGCTTTTACCCTTAAGCTTACCATTACCCTTACCCTTACCCTTACCCTTACCCTTACCCTTACCCTTACCCTTGCTTTTACCCTTAAGCTTACCCTTACCCTTACCCTTACCCTTACCCTTACCCTTACCCTTACCCTTACCCTTACCCTTACCCTTACCCTTACCCTTACCCTTACCCTTACCCTTACCCTTACCCTTACCCTTACCCTCACCCTTACCCTTACCCTTACCCTTACCCTTACCCTTGCTTTTACCCTTAAGCTTACCCTTACCCTTACCCTTACCCTTACCCTTACCCTTACCCTTACCCTTACCTTTACCCTTACCCTTACCCTTATTCTTACTCTCACCCTTTTACCCTTACCCTTACCCTTACCCTTACCCTTACCCTTACCCTTACCCTTACCCTTACCCTTACCCTTACCCTTACCCTTACCCTTACCCTTACCTTTACCCTTACCCTTACCCTTACCCTTACCCTTCCCCTTACCCTTACCCTTACCCTTACCCTTACCCTTACCCTTACCCTTACCCTTACCCTTACCCTTACCCTTACCTTTACCCTTACCCTTACCCTTACCCTTACCCTTACCCTTACCCTTACCCTTATTCTTACCCTTACCCTTACCCTTACCCTTACCCTTGCTTTTACCCTTAAGCTTACCCTTACCCTTACCCTTACCCTTATTCTTACCCTTACCCTTACCCTTACCCTTACCCTTACCCTTACCCTTACCCTTACCCTTACCCTTACCCTTACCCTTACCCTTACCCTTACCCTTACCCTTACCCTTACACTTACCCTTACCCTTACCCTTACCCTTACCCTTATTCTTACCCTTACCCTTATCCTTACCCTTACCCTTACCCTTACCCTTACCCTTACCCTTACCCTTACCCTTACCCTTACCCTTACCCTTACCCTTACCCTTACCCTTGCTTTTACCCTTAGGCTTACCCTTACCTTTACCCTTACCCTTACCCTTACCCTTACCCTTACCCTTACCCTTACCCTTATTCTTACCCTTACCCTTACCCTTACCCTTTCCCTTACCCTTACCCTTACCCTTACTCTTACCCTTACCCTTGCTTTTACCCTTAAGCTTACACTTACCCTTACCCTTACCCTTACTCTTACCCTTACCCTTACCCTTACCCTTACCCTTACCCTTACCCTTACCCTTACCCTTACCCTTACCCTTACTCTTACCCTTACCCTTACCCTTACCCTTACCCTTACCCTTATTCTTACCCTTACCCTTACCCTTACCCTCACCCTTACCCTTACCCTTACCCTTACCCTTACCCTTGCTTTTACCCTTAAGCTTACCCTTACCCTTACCCTTACCCTTACCCTTACCCTTACCCTTACCCTTACCTTTACCCTTACCCTTACCCTTATTCTTACTCTCACCCTTTTACCCTTACCCTTACCCTTACCCTTACCCTTACCCTTACCCTTACCCTTACCCTTACCCTTACCCTTACCCTTACCCTTACCCTTACCCTTACCCTTACCTTTACCCTTACCCTTACCCTTACCCTTACCCTTACCCTTACCCTTACCCTTACCCTTACCCTTACCCTTACCCTTACCCTTACCCTTACCCTTACCCTTACCCTTACCTTTACCCTTACCCTTACCCTTACCCTTACCCTTACCCTTACCCTTACCCTTATTCTTACCCTTACCCTTACCCTTACCCTTACCCTTGCTTTTACCCTTAAGCTTACCCTTACCCTTACCCTTACCCTTATTCTTACCCTTACCCTTACCCTTACCCTTACCCTTACCCTTACCCTTACCCTTACCCTTACCCTTACCCTTACCCTTACCCTTACCCTTACCCTTACCCTTACACTTACCCTTACCCTTACCCTTACCCTTACCCTTATTCTTACCCTTACCCTTATCCTTACCCTTACCCTTACCCTTACCCTTACCCTTACCCTTACCCTTACCCTTACCCTTACCCTTACCCTTACCCTTACCCTTACCCTTACCCTTATTCTTACTCTTACCCTTACATTTACCCTTGCTTTTACCCTTAAGCTTACCCTTGCCCTTACCCTTACCCTTACCCTTACCCTTACCCTTACCCTTACCCTTACCCTTACCCTTACCCTTACCCTTACCCTTACCCTTGCTTTTACCCTTAGGCTTAAGGGTAAAAGCAAGGGTAAGGGTAAGGGTAAGGGTAAGGGTAAGGGTAAGGGTAAGGGTAAGGGTAAGGGTAAGGGTAAGGGTAAGGGTAAGGGTAAGGGTAAGGGTAAGGGTAAGGGTAAGGGTAAGGGTAAGGGTAAGGGTAAGGGTAAGGGTAAGGGTAAGGGTAAGGGTAAGGGTAAGGGTAAGGGTAAGGGTAAGGGTAAGGGCAAGGGTAAGGGTAAGGGTAAGGGTAAGGGTAAGGGTAAGGGTAAGGGTAAGGGTAAGGGTAAGGGTAAGCTTAAGGGTAATGGTAAGGGTAAGGATAAGGGTAAGGGTAAGGGTAAGGGTAAGGGTAAGGGTAAGGGTAAGGGTTAGGGTAGGGGTAAGGGAAAGGGTAAGGGTAGGGGTAAGGGTAAGGGTAAGGGTAAGGGTAAGGGTAAAGGTAAGGGTAAGCCTAAGGGTAAAAGCAAGGGTAAGGGTAAGGGTAAGGGTAAGGGTAAGGGTAAGGGTAAAGGTAAGGGTAAGCCTAAGGGTAAAAGCAAGGGTAAGGGTAAGGGTAAGGGTAAGGGTAAGGGTAAGGGTAAGGGTAAGGGTAAGGGTAAGGGTAAGGGTATGGGTAAGGGTAAGGGTAAGGGTAAGGGTAAGGGTAAGGGTAAGGGACAACGTAAGGGTAAGGGTAAGGGTAAGGGTAACGGTGAGGGTAAGGGTAAGCTTAAGGGTAAAAGCAAGGGTAAGGGTAAGAGTAAGGGTAAGGGTAAGGGTAAAAGTAAGGGTAAGGGTAAGGGTAAGGGTAAGAATAAGGGTAAGGGTAAGGGTAAGGGTAAGGGTAAGGGTAAGGGTAAGGGTAAGGGTAAGGGTAAGGGTAAGGGTAAGGGTAAGGGTAAGGGTAAGGGTAAGGGTAAGGGTAAGGGTAAGGGTAAGGGTAAGAATAAGGGTAAGGGTAAGGGTAAGGGTAAGGGTAAGGGTAAGAGTAAGGGTAAGGGTAAGGGTAAGGGTAAGGGTAAGGGTAAGGGTAAGGGTAAGGGTAAGGGTAAGGGTAAGAGTAAGGGTAAGGGTAAGGGTAAGTGTAAGCTTAAGGGTAAAAGCAAGGGTAAGGGTAAGAGTAAGGGTAAGGGTAAGGGTAAGGGAAAGGGTAAGGGTAAGGGTAAGGGTAAGAATAAGGGTAAGGGTAAGGGTAAGGGTAAGGGTAAGGGTAAGGGTAAGGGTAAAGGTAAGGGTAAGCCTAAGGGTAAAAGCAAGGGTAAGGGTAAGGGTAAGGGTAAGGGTAAGGGTAAGGGTAAGGGTAAGGGTAAGGGTAAGGGTAAGGGTAAGGGTAAGGGTAAGGGTAAGGGTAAGGGTAAGGGTAAGTGTAAGGGTAAGGGTAAGGGTAAGGGTAAGGGTAAGGGTAAGGGTAAGGGTAAGGGTAAGCTTAAGGGTAAAAGCAAGGGTAAGGGTAAGAGTAAGGGTAAGGGTAAGGGTAAGGGTAAGGGTAAGGGTAAGGGTAAGGGTAAGAATAAGGGTAAGGGTAAGGGTAAGGGTAAGGGTAAGGGTAAGGGTAAGGGTAAGGGTAAGGGTTAGAATAAGGGTAAGGGTAAGGGTAAGGTTAAGGGTAAGGGTAAGGGTAAGGGTAAGGGTAAGGGTAAAGGTAAGGGTAAGGGTAAGGGTAACGGTAAGGGTAAGGGTAAGGGTAAGGGTGAGGGTAAGGGTAAGGGTAAGAGTAAGGTTAAGGGTAAGCCTAAGGGTAAAAGCAAGGGTAAGGGTAAGGGTAAGGGTGAGGGTAAGGATAAAGGTAAGATTAAGGGTAAGGGTAAGGGCAAGGGTAAGCTTAAGGGTAAAAGCAAGGGTAAGGGTAAGGGTAAGGGTAAGGGTAAGGGTAAGGGTAAGGGTAAGGGTAAGGGTAAGGGTAAGGGTAAGGGTAAGGGTAAGGGTAAGGGTAAGCTCAAGGGTTAACCCTTACCCTTACCCTTACCCTTACCCTTACCCTTACCCTTACCCTTGCTTTTACCCTTAAGCTTACCCTTACCCTAACCCTTACCCTTACCCTTACCCTTACCCTTACCCTTACCCTTGCTTTTACTCTTAAGCTTACCCTTACCCTTACCCTTACCCTTACCCTTACCCTTACCCTTACCCTTACCCTTACCCTTACCCTTACCCTTACCCTTGCTTTTACCCTTAAGCTTACCCTTACCCTTACCCTTACCCTTACCCTTACCCTTACCCTTACCCTTACCTGTACCCTTACCCTTACCCTTACCCTTACCCTTACCCTTATCCTTACCCTTACCCTTACCCTTACCCTTACCCTTACCCTTACCCTTACCCTTACCTTCACCCTTACCCTTACCCTTACCCTTACCCTTACCCTTACCCTTACCCTTATTCTTACCCTTACCCTCACCCTTACCCTTACCCTTGCTTTTACCCTTAAGCTTACCCTTACCCTTACCCTTACCCTTATTCTTACCCTTACCCTTACCCTTACCCTTACCCTCACCCTTACCCTTACCCTTACCCTTACCCTTACCCTCACCCTTACCCTTACCCTTACCCTTACCCTTACCCTTACCCTCACCCTTACCCTTACCCTTACCCTTACCCTTACCCTTACCCTAACCCTTACCCTTACCCTTATTCTTACTCTTACCCTTACCCTTACCCTTGCTTTTACCCTTAGGCTTACCCTTACCTTTACCCTTACCCTTACCCTTACCCTTACCCTTGCTTTTACCCTTAAGCTTACCCTTACCCTTACCCTTACCCTTACCCTTATTCTTACCCTTACCCTTACCCTTACCCTTACCCTTACCCTTACCCTTACCCTTACCCTTACCCTTACCCTTACCCTTACCCTTACCCTTACCCTTACCCTTACCCTTACCCTTACCCTTACCCTTACCCTTACCCTTACCCTTACCCTTACCCTTACCCTTACCCTTACCCTTATTCTTACTCTTACCCTTACATTTACCCTTGCTTTTACCCTTAAGCTTACCCTTGCCCTTACCCTTACCCTTACCCTTACCCTTACCATTACCCTTACCCTTACCCTTACCCTTATCCTTACCCTTATCCTTACCCTTGCTTTTACCCTTAAGCTTACCCTTACCCTTACCCTTACCCTTACCCTTACCCTTACCCTTACCCTTACCCTTACCCTTTCCCTTACCCTTGCTTTTACCCTTAGGCTTACCCTTACCTTTACCCTTACCCTTACCCTTACCCTTCCCCTTACCCTTACCCTTACCCTTACCCTTACCCTTGCTTTTACCCTTAGGCTTACCCTTACCTTTACCCTTACCCTTACCCTTACCCTTACCCTTACCCTTGCTTTTACCCTCAAGCTTACCCTTACCCTTACCCTTACCCTTACCCTTACCCTTACCCTTACCCTTACCCTTGCTTTTACCCTTAAGCTTACCCTTACCCTTACCCTTACCCTTACCCTTACCCTTACCCTTACCCTTACCCTTACCCTTGCTTTTACCCTTAAGCTTACCCTTACCCTTACCCTTACCCTTACCCTTACCCTTACCCTTACCCTTACCCTTGCTTTTACCCTTAAGCTTACCCTTACCCTTACCCTTACCCTTACCCTTACCCTTACCCTTACCCTTACCCTTACCCTTACCCTTACCCTTACCCTTACCCTTACCCTTGCTTTTACCCTAAGGCTTACCCTTACCTTTACCCTTACCCTTACCCTTACCCTTGCTTTTACCCTTAAGCTTACACTTACCCTTACCCTTACCCTTACCCTTACCCTTACCCTTGCTTTTACCCTTAAGCTTACCCTTACCCTTACCCTTACCCTTACCCTTACCCTTACCCTTACCCTTACCCTTACCCTTACCCTTACCCTTACCCTTACCCTTACCCTTACCCTTACCCTTGCTTTTACCCTTACCCTTACCCTTGCTTTTACCCTTAGGCTTACCCTTACCCTTACCCTTACCCTTACCCTTACCCTTACCCTTACCCTTACCCTTACCCTTGCTTTTACCCTTAAGCTTACCCTTACCCTTACCCTTACCCTTACCCTTACCCTTACCCTTACCCTTACCCTTACCCTTACCCTTACCCTTACCCTTACCCTTACCCTTACCCTTGCTTTTACCCTTAAGCTTACCCTTACCCTTACCCTTACCCTTACCCTTACCCTTACCCTTACCCTTACCCTTACCCTTACCCTTACCCTTACCCTTACCCTTACCCTTACCCTTACCCTTACCCTTACCCTTGCTTTTACCCTTAAGCTTACCCTTACCCTTACCCTTACCCTTACCCTCACCCTTACCCTTACCCTTACCCTTGCTTTTACACTTAAGCTTACCCTTACCCTTACCCTTACCCTTACCCTTACCCTTACCCTTACCCTTACCCTTACCCTTACCCTTACCCTTACCCTTACCCATACCCTTGCTTTTACCCTTAGGCTTACCCTTACCTTTACCCTTACCCTTACCCTTACCCTTACCCTTACCCTTACCCTTACCCTTACCCTTGCTTTTACCCTTAAGCTTACCCTTACCCTTACCCTTACCCTTACCCTTACCCTTGCTTTTACCCTTAAGCTTACCCTTACCCTTACCCTTACCCTTACCCTTACCCTTGCTTTTACCCTTAGGCTTACCCTTACCCTTACCCTTACCCTTACCCTTACCCTTACCCTTACCCTTACCCTTACCCTTACCCTTACCCTTACCCTTACCCTTACCCTTACCCTTACCCTTACCCTTACCCTTACCCTTACCCTCACCCTTGCTTTTACCCTTAAGCTTACCCTCACCCTTACCCTTACCCTTACCCTTACCCTTACCCTTACCCTTACCCTTACCCTTACCCTTACCCTTGCTTTTACCCTTAAGCTTACCCTTACCCTTACCCTTACCCTTACCCTTACCCTTACCCTTACCCTTACCCTTACCCTTACCCTTGCTTTTACCCAAAGGCTTACCCTTACCTTTACCCTTACCCTTACCCTTACCCTTGCTTTTACCCTTAAGCTTACACTTACCCTTACCCTTACCCTTACCCTTACCCTTACCCTTGCTTTTACCCTTAAGCTTACCCTTACTCTTACCCTTATCCTTACCTTTACCATTACCCTTACCCTTACCCTTACCCTTACCCTTACCCTTACCCTTACCCTTACCCTTGCTTTTACCCTTACCCTTACCCTTGCTTTTACCCTTAGGCTCAACCTTACCCTTACCCTTACCCTTACCCTTACCCTTACCCTTACCCTTGCTTTTACCCTTAAGCTTACCCTTACCCTTACCCTTACCCTTACCCTTACCCTTACCCTTACCCTTACCCTTACCCTTACCCTTACCCTTACCCTTACCCTTACCCTTGCTTTTACCCTTAAGCTTACCCTTACCCGTACCCTTACCCTTACCCTTACCCTTACCCTTACCCTTACCCTTACCCTTACCCTTACCCTTACCCTTACCCTTACCCTTACCCTTACCCTTGCTTTTACCCTTAAGCTTACCCTTACCCTTACCCTTACCCTTACCCTTACCCTTACCCTTACCCTTACCCTTACCCTTGCTTTTACACTTAAGCTTACCCTTACCCTTACCCTTACCCTTACCCTTACCCTTACCCTTTCCCTTACCCTTACCCTTACCCTTACCCTTACCCTTACCCTTACCCATACCCTTGCTTTTACCCTTAGGCTTACCCTTACCTTTACCCTTACCCTTACCCTTACCCTTACTCTAACCCTTACCCTTACCCTTACCCTTACCCTTGCTTTTACCCTTAAGCTTACCCTTACCTTTACCCTTACCCTTACCCTTACCCTTACCCTTACCCTTGCTTTTACCCTTAAGCTTACCCTTACCCTTACCCTTACCCTTACCCTTACCCTTGCTTTTACCCTTAGGCTTACCCTTACCCTTACCCTTACCCTTACCCTTACCCTTACCCTTACCCTTACCCTTACCCTTACCCTTACCCTTACCCTTACCCTTACCCTTACCCTTACCCTTACCCTTACCCTTACCCTTACCCTCACCCTTGCTTTTACCCTTAAGCTTACCCTTACCCTTACCCTTACCCTTACCCTTACCCTTACCCTTATACTTACCCTTACCCTTACCCTTACGCTTACCCTTACCCTTGTTTTTACCCTTAGGCTTACCCTTACCTTTACCCTTACCCTTACCCTTACCCTTACCCTTACCCTTACCCTTACCCTTGCTTTTACCCTTAAGCTTACCCTTACCCTTACCCTTACCCTTACCCTTGCTTTTACCCTTAAGCTTACCCTTACCCTTACCCTTACCCTTACCCTTACCCTTACCCTTACCCTTACCCTTGCTTTTACCCTTAAGCTTACCCTTACCCTTACCCTTACCCTTACCCTTACCCTTACCCTTGCTTTTACCCTTAAGCTTACCCTTACCCTTACCCTTTCCCTTACCCTTACCCTTACCCTTACCTTTACCCTTACCCTTACCCTTACCCTTACCCTTACCCTTACCCTTACCCTTACCCTTGCTTTTACCCTTAGGCTTACCCTTACCTTTACCCTTACCCTTACCCTTACCCTTACCCTTACCCTTGCTTTTACCCTTAAGCTTACCCTTACCCTTACCCTTAACCTTACCCTTACCCTTACCCTTACCCTTACCCTTACCCTTACCCTTACCCTTACCCTTACCCTTACCCTTACCCTTACCCTTACCCTTACCCTTACCCTTGCTTTTACCCTAAGGCTTACCCTTACCTTTACCCTTACCCTTACCCTTACCCTTGCTTTTACCCTTAAGCTTACACTTACCCTTACCCTTACCCTTACCCTTACCCTTACCCTTGCTTTTACCCTTAAGCTTACCCTTACCCTTACCCTTACCCTTACCCTTACCCTTACCCTTACCCTTACCCTTACCCTTACCCTTACCCTTACCCTTACCCTTACCCTTGCTTTTACCCTTACCCTTACCCTTGCTTTTACCCTTAGGCTTACCCTTACCCTTACCCTTACCCTTACCCTTACCCTTACCCTTACCCTTACCCTTGCTTTTACCCTTAAGCTTACCCTTACCCTTACCCTTACCCTTACCCTTACCCTTACCCTTACCCTTACCCTTACCCTTACCCTTACCCTTACCCTTACCTTTACCCTTACCCTTACCCTTACCCTTACCCTTGCTTTTACCCTTAAGCTTACCCTTACCCTTACCCTTACCCTTACCCTTACCCTTACCCTTACCCTTACCCTTACCCTTACCCTTACCCTTACCCTTACCCTTACCCTTACCCTTACCCTTACCCTTGCTTTTACCCTTAAGCTTACCCTTACCCTTACCCTTACCCTTACCCTCACCCTTACCCTTACCCTTACCCTTGCTTTTACACTTAAGCTTACCCTTACCCTTACCCTTACCCTTACCCTTACCCTTACCCTTACCCTTACCCTTACCCTTACCCTTACCCTTACCCTTACCCTTACCCTTACCCTTGCTTTTACCCTTAAGCTTACCCTTACCCTAACCCTTACCCTTACCCTTACCCTTACCCTTACCCTTACCCTTGCTTTTACTCTTAAGCTTACCCTTACCCTTACCCTTACCCTTACCCTTACCCTTACCCTTACCCTTACCCTTACCCTTGCTTTTACCCTTAAGCTTACCCTTACCCTTACCCTTACCCTTACCCTTACCCTTACCCTTACCCTTACCCTTACCTGTACCCTTACCCTTACCCTTACCCTTACCCTTACCCTTATCCTTACCCTTACCCTTACCCTTACCCTTACCCTTACCCTTACCCTTACCCTTACCTTCACCCTTACCCTTACCCTTACCCTTACCCTTACCCTTACCCTTACCCTTACCCTTATTCTTACCCTTACCCTCACCCTTACCCTTACCCTTGCTTTTACCCTTAAGCTTACCCTTACCCTTACCCTTACCCTTATTCTTACCCTTACCCTTACCCTTACCCTTACCCTCACCCTTACCCTTACCCTTACCCTTACCCTTACCCTCACCCTTACCCTTACCCTTACCCTTACCCTTACCCTTACCCTCACCCTTACCCTTACCCTTACCCTTACCCTTACCCTTACCCTAACCCTTACCCTTACCCTTATTCTTACTCTTACCCTTACCCTTACCCTTGCTTTTACCCTTAGGCTTACCCTTACCTTTACCCTTACCCTTACCCTTACCCTTACCCTTGCTTTTACCCTTAAGCTTACCCTTACCCTTACCCTTACCCTTACCCTTACCCTTACCCTTACCCTTATTCTTACCCTTACCCTTACCCTTACCCTTACCCTTACCCTTACCCTTACCCTTACCCTTACCCTTACCCTTACCCTTACCCTTACCCTTACCCTTACCCTTACCCTTACCCTTACCCTTACCCTTACCCTTACCCTTACCCTTACCCTTACCCTTACCCTTACCCTTACCCTTACCCTTATTCTTACTCTTACCCTTACATTTACCCTTGCTTTTACCCTTAAGCTTACCCTTGCCCTTACCCTTATCCTTACCCTTACCCTTACCCTTACCCTTACCCTTACCCTTACCCTTACCCTTACCCTTACCCTTACCCTTGCTTTTACCCTTAAGCTTACCCTTACCCTTACCCTTACCCTTACCCTTACCCTTACCCTTACCCTTACCCTTTCCCTTACCCTTGCTTTTACCCTTAGGCTTACCCTTACCTTTACCCTTGCCCTTACCCTTACCCTTCCCCTTACCCTTACCCTTACCCTTACCCTTGCTTTTACCCTTAGGCTTACCCTTACCTTTACCCTTACCCTTACCCTTACCCTTACCCTTACCCTTGCTTTTACCCTCAAGCTTACCCTTACCCTTACCCTTACCCTTACCCTTACCCTTACCCTTACCCTTACCCTTGCTTTTACCCTTAAGCTTACCCTTACCCTTACCCTTACCCTTACCCTTACCCTTACCCTTACCCTTACCCTTACCCTTGCTTTTACCCTTAAGCTTACCCTTACCCTTACCCTTACCCTTACCCTTACCCTTACCCTTACCCTTACCCTTACCCTTGCTTTTACCCTTAAGCTTACCCTTACCCTTACCCTTACCCTTACCCTTACCCTTACCCTTACCCTTACCCTTACCCTTACCCTTACCCTTACCCTTACCCTTACCCTTACCCTTACCCTTGCTTTTACCCTAAGGCTTACCCTTACCTTTACCCTTACCCTTACCCTTACCCTTGCTTTTACCCTTAAGCTTACACTTACCCTTACCCTTACCCTTACCCTTACCCTTACCCTTGCTTTTACCCTTAAGCTTACCCTTACCCTTACCCTTACCCTTACCCTTACCCTTACCCTTACCCTTACCCTTACCCTTACCCTTACCCTTACCCTTACCCTTACCCTGACCCTTACCCTTGCTTTTACCCTTACCCTTACCCTTGCTTTTACCCTTAGGCTTACCGTTACCCTTACCCTTACCCTTACCCTTACCCTTACCCTTACCCTTACCCTTGCTTTTACCCTTAAGCTTACCCTTACCCTTACCCTTACCCTTACCCTTACCCTTACCCTTACCCTTACCCTTACCCTTACCCTTACCCTTACCCTTACCCTTACCCTTACCCTTGCTTTTACCCTTAAGCTTACCCTTACCCTTACCCTTACCCTTACCCTTACCCTTACCCTTACCCTTCCCTTACCCTTACCCTTACCCTTACCCTTACCCTTACCCTTACCCTTACCCTTACCCTTACCCTTACCCTTGCTTTTACCCTTAAGCTTACCCTTACCCTTACCCTTACCCTTACCCTCACCCTTACCCTTACCCTTACCCTTGCTTTTACACTTAAGCTTACCCTTACCCTTACCCTTACCCTTACCCTTACCCTTACCCTTACCCTTACCCTTACCCTTACCCTTACCCTTACCCCATACCCTTGCTTTTACCCTTAGGCTAGGCTTACCCTTACCTTTACCCTTACCCTTACCCTTACCCTTACCCTTACCCTTACCCTTACCCTTACCCTTACCCTTGCTTTTACCCTTAAGCTTACCCTTACCCTTACCCTTACCCTTACCCTTACCCTTGCTTTTACCCTTAAGCTTACCCTTACCCTTACCCTTACCCTTACCCTTACCCTTGCTTTTACCCTTAGGCTTACCCTTACCCTTACCCTTACCCTTACCCTTACCCTTACCCTTACCCTTACCCTTACCCTTACCCTTACCCTTACCCTTACCCTTACCCTTACCCTTACCCTTACCCTTACCCTTACCCTTACCCTCACCCTTGCTTTTACCCTTAAGCTTACCCTCACCCTTAACCTTACCCTTACCCTTACCCTTACCCTTACCCTTACCCTTACCCTTGCTTTTACCCTTAAGCTTACCCTTACCCTTACCCTTACCCTTACCCTTACCCTTACCCTTACCCTTACCCTTACCCTTACCCTTACCCTTGCTTTTACCCAAAGGCTTACCCTTACCTTTACCCTTACCCTTACCCTTACCCTTGCTTTTACCCTTAAGCTTACACTTACCCTTACCCTTACCCTTACCCTTACCCTTACCCTTGCTTTTACCCTTAAGCTTACCCTTACTCTTACCCTTATCCTTACCTTTACCATTACCCTTACCCTTACCCTTACCCTTACCCTTACCCTTACCCTTACCCTTACCCTTGCTTTTACCCTTACCCTTACCCTTGCTTTTACCCTTAGGCTCACCCTTACCCTTACCCTTACCCTTACCCTTACCCTTACCCTTACCCTTGCTTTTACCCTTAAGCTTACCCTTACCCTTACCCTTACCCTTACCCTTACCCTTACCCTTACCCTTACCCTTACCCTTACCCTTACCCTTACCCTTACCCTTACCCTTACCCTTGCTTTTACCCTTAAGCTTACCCTTACCCGTACCCTTACCCTTACCCTTACCCTTACCCTTACCCTTACCCTTACCCTTACCCTTACCCTTACCCTTACCCTTACCCTTACCCTTGCTTTTACCCTTAAGCTTACCCTTACCCTTACCCTTACCCTTACCCTTACCCTTACCCTTACCCTTACCCTTACCCTTGCTTTTACACTTAAGCTTACCCTTACCCTTACCCTTACCCTTACCCTTACCCTTACCCTTTCCCTTACCCTTACCCTTACCCTTACCCTTACCCTTACCCTTACCCATACCCTTGCTTTTACCCTTAGGCTTACCCTTACCTTTACCCTTACCCTTACCCTTACCCTTACCCTTACCCTTACCCTTACCCTTACCCTTACCCTTGCTTTTACCCTTAAGCTTACCCTTACCTTTACCCTTACCCTTACCCTTACCCTTACCCTTGCTTTTACCCTTAAGCTTACCCTTACCCTTACCCTTACCCTTACCCTTACCCTTGCTTTTACCCTTAGGCTTACCCTTACCCTTACCCTTACCCTTACCCTTACCCTTACCCTTACCCTTACCCTTACCCTTACCCTTACCCTTACCCTTACCCTTACCCTTACCCTTACCCTTACCCTCACCCTTGCTTTTACCCTTAAGCTTACCCTTACCCTTACCCTTACCCTTACCCTTACCCTTACCCTTATCCTTACCCTTACCCTTACCCTTACGCTTACCCTTACCCTTGTTTTTACCCTTAGGCTTACCCTTACCTTTACCCTTACCCTTACCCTTACCCTTACCCTTACCCTTACCCTTACCCTTGCTTTTACCCTTAAGCTTACCCTTACCCTTACCCTTACCCTTACCCTTGCTTTTACCCTTAAGCTTACCCTTACCCTTACCCTTACCCTTACCCTTACCCTTACCCTTACCCTTACCCTTGCTTTTACCCTTAAGCTTACCCTTACCCTTACCCTTACCCTTACCCTTACCCTTACCCTTGCTTTTACCCTTAAGCTTACCCTTACCCTTACCCTTTCCCTTACCCTTACCCTTACCCTTACCTTTACCCTTACCCTTACCCTTACCCTTACCCTTACCCTTACCCTTACCCTTACCCTTGCTTTTACCCTTAGGCTTACCCTTACCTTTACCCTTACCCTTACCCTTACCCTTACCCTTACCCTTGCTTTTACCCTTAAGCTTACCCTTACCCTTACCCTTAACCTTACCCTTACCCTTACCCTTACCCTTACCCTTACCCTTACCCTTACCCTTACCCTTACCCTTACCCTTACCCTTACCCTTGCTTTTACCCTAAGGCTTACCCTTACCTTTACCCTTACCCTTACCCTTACCCTTGCTTTTACCCTTAAGCTTACACTTACCCTTACCCTTACCCTTACCCTTACCCTTACCCTTGCTTTTACCCTTAAGCTTACCCTTACCCTTACCCTTACCCTTACCCTTACCCTTACCCTTACCCTTACCCTTACCCTTACCCTTACCCTTACCCTTACCCTTACCCTTGCTTTTACCCTTACCCTTACCCTTGCTTTTACCCTTAGGCTTACCCTTACCCTTACCCTTACCCTTACCCTTACCCTTACCCTTACCCTTACCCTTGCTTTTACCCTTAAGCTTACCCTTACCCTTACCCTTACCCTTACCCTTACCCTTACCCTTACCCTTACCCTTACCCTTACCCTTACCCTTACCCTTACCCTTACCCTTACCCTTACCCTTACCCTTACCCTTACCCTTGCTTTTACCCTTAAGCTTACCCTTACCCTTACCCTTACCCTTACCCTTACCCTTACCCTTACCCTTACCCTTACCCTTACCCTTACCCTTACCCTTACCCTTACCCTTACCCTTACCCTTACCCTTACCCTTGCTTTTACCCTTAAGCTTACCCTTACCCTTACCCTTACCCTTACCCTCACCCTTACCCTTACCCTTACCCTTGCTTTTACACTTAAGCTTACCCTTACCCTTACCCTTACCTTACCCTTACCCTTACCCTTACCCTTACCCTTACCCTTACCCTTACCCTTACCCTTACCCATACCCTTGCTTTTACCCTTAGGCTTACCCTTACCTTTACCCTTACCCTTACCCTTACCCTTACCCTTACCCTTACCCTTACCCTTACCCTTACCCTTGCTTTTACCCTTAAGCTTACCCTTACCCTTACCCTTACCCTTACCCTTACCCTTGCTTTTACCCTTAAGCTTACCCTTACCCTTACCCTTACCCTTACCCTTACCCTTGCTTTTACCCTTAGGCTTACCCTTACCCTTACCCTTACCCTTACCCTTACCCTTACCCTTACCCTTACCCTTACCCTTACCCTTACCCTTACCCTTACCCTTACCCTTACCCTTACCCTTACCCTTACCCTCACCCTTGCTTTTACCCTTAAGCTTACCCTCACCCTTACCCTTACCCTTACCCTTACCCTTACCCTTACCCTTACCCTTACCCTTACCCTTGCTTTTACCCTTAAGCTTACCCTTACCCTTACCCTTACCCTTACCCTTACCCTTACCCTTACCCTTACCCTTACCCTTACCCTTGCTTTTACCCAAAGGCTTACCCTTACCTTTACCCTTACCCTTACCCTTACCCTTGCTTTTACCCTTAAGCTTACACTTACCCTTACCCTTACCCTTACCCTTACCCTTACCCTTGCTTTTACCCTTAAGCTTACCCTTACTCTTACCCTTATCCTTACCTTTACCATTACCCTTACCCTTACCCTTACCCTTACCCTTACCCTTACCCTTACCCTTACCCTTGCTTTTACCCTTACCCTTACCCTTGCTTTTACCCTTAGGCTCACCCTTACCCTTACCCTTACCCTTACCCTTACCCTTACCCTTACCCTTACCCTTGCTTTTACCCTTAAGCTTACCCTTACCCTTACCCTTACCCTTACCCTTACCCTTACCCTTACCCTTACCCTTACCCTTACCCTTACCCTTACCCTTACCCTTACCCTTACCCTTGCTTTTACCCTTAAGCTTACCCTTACCCGTACCCTTACCCTTACCCTTACCCTTACCCTTACCCTTACCCTTACCCTTACCCTTACCCTTACCCTTACCCTTACCCTTACCCTTACCCTTGCTTTTACCCTTAAGCTTACCCTTACCCTTACCCTTACCCTTACCCTTACCCTTACCCTTACCCTTACCCTTACCCTTGCTTTTACACTTAAGCTTACCCTTACCCTTACCCTTACCCTTACCCTTACCCTTACCCTTTCCCTTACCCTTACCCTTACCCTTACCCTTACCCTTACCCTTACCCATACCCTTGCTTTTACCCTTAGGCTTACCCTTACCTTTACCCTTACCCTTACCCTTACCCTTACCCTTACCCTTACCCTTACCCTTACCCTTGCTTTTACCCTTAAGCTTACCCTTACCTTTACCCTTACCCTTACCCTTACCCTTACCCTTGCTTTTACCCTTAAGCTTACCCTTACCCTTACCCTTACCCTTACCCTTACCCTTGCTTTTACCCTTAGGCTTACCCTTACCCTTACCCTTACCCTTACCCTTACCCTTACCCTTACCCTTACCCTTACCCTTACCCTTACCCTTACCCTTACCCTTACCCTTACCCTTACCCTCACCCTTGCTTTTACCCTTAAGCTTACCCTTACCCTTACCCTTACCCTTACCCTTACCCTTACCCTTATCCTTACCCTTACCCTTACCCTTACGCTTACCCTTACCCTTGTTTTTACCCTTAGGCTTACCCTTACCTTTACCCTTACCCTTACCCTTACCCTTACCCTTACCCTTACCCTTACCCTTGCTTTTACCCTTAAGCTTACCCTTACCCTTACCCTTACCCTTACCCTTGCTTTTACCCTTAAGCTTACCCTTACCCTTACCCTTACCCTTACCCTTACCCTTACCCTTACCCTTGCTTTTACCCTTAAGCTTACCCTTACCCTTACCCTTACCCTTACCCTTACCCTTACCCTTGCTTTTACCCTTAAGCTTACCCTTACCCTTACCCTTTCCCTTACCCTTACCCTTACCCTTACCTTTACCCTTACCCTTACCCTTACCCTTACCCTTACCCTTACCCTTACCCTTACCCTTGCTTTTACCCTTAGGCTTACCCTTACCTTTACCCTTACCCTTACCCTTACCCTTACCCTTACCCTTGCTTTTACCCTTAAGCTTACCCTTACCCTTACCCTTAACCTTACCCTTACCCTTACCCTTGCTTTTACCCTTAAGCTTACCCTTACCCTTACCCTCACCCTTACCCTTACCCTTGCTTTTACCCTTAGGCTTACCCTTACCCTTACCCTTACCCTTACCCTTACCCTTGCTTTTACCCTTAAGCTTACCCTTACACTTACCCTTACCCTTACCCTTACCCTTACCCTTACCCTTACCCTTACCCTTACCCTTACCCTTACCCTTACCCTTACCTTTACCTTTACCCTTGCTTTTACCCTTAGGCTTACCCTTACCTTTACCCTTACCCTTACCCTTACCCTTACCCTTACCCTTACCCTTACCCTTACCCTTACCCTTACCCCTACCCTTACCCTAACCCTTACCCTTACCCTTGCTTTTACCCTTAAGCTTACCCTTACCCTTACCCTTACCCTTACCCTTACCCTTACCCTTACCCTTACCCTTACCCTTACCCTTGCTTTTACCCTTAAGCTTACCCTTACCCTTACCCTTACCCTTACCCTTACCCTCACCCTTACCCTTACCCATACCCTTGCTTATACCCTTAAGCTTACCCTTTCCCTTACCCTTACCCTTACCCTAACCCTTACCCTTACCCTTACCCTTACCCTTACCCTTACCCTTACCCTTGCTTTTACCCTTAGGCTTACCCTTACCTTTACCCTTACCCTTACCCTTACCCTTACCCTTACCCTTACCCTTACCCTTACCCTTACCCTTACCCTTACCCTTACCCTTGCTTTTACCCTTAAGCTTACCCTTACCCTTACCCTTACCCTTACCCTTACCCTTACCCTTACCCTTACCCTAACCCTCACCCTTGCTTTTACCCTTTAGCTTACCCTTACCCTTACCCTTACCCTTACCCTTACCCTTACCCTTACCCTTACCCTTACCCTTACCCTTACCCTTACCCTTACCCTTGCTTTTACCCTTAAGCTCACCCTTACCCTTACCCTTACCCTTACCCTTACCCTTACCCTTACCCTTACCCTTGCTTTTACCCTTAAGCTTACCCTTACCCATACCCTTACCCTTACCCTTACCCTTGCTTTTACCCTTAGGCTTACCCTTACCCTTACCCTTACCCTTACCCTTGCTTTAACCCTTAAGCTTACCCTTACCCTTACCCTTACTCTTACCCTTACCCTTACCCTTAACCTTACCCTTACCCTTACCCTTACCCTTACCCTTACCCTTACCCTTGCTTTTACCCTTAGGCTTACCCTTACCTTTACCCTTACCCTAACCCTTACTCTTACCCTTACCCTTACCCTTACCCTTGCTTTTACCCTTAAGCTTACCCTTACCCTTACCCTTACCCTTACCCTTACCCTTACCCTTACCCTTACCCTTACCCTTGCTTTTACCCTTAAGCTTACCCTTACCCTTACCCTTACCCTTACCCTTACCCTTACCCTTACCCTTACCCTTAGCCTTACCCTTGCTTTTACCCTTAAGCTTACCCTTACCCTTACCCTTATCCTTACCCTTACCCTAACCCTTACCCTTGCTTTTACCCTTAAGCTTACCCTTACCCTTACCCTTACCCTTACCCTTACCCTTACCCTTACCTTTACCCTTACCCTTACCCTTACCCTTACCCTTACCCTTACCCTTACCCTTACCCTTACCCTTATCCTTACCCTTACCCTTACCCTTACGCTTACCCTTACCCTTGCTTTTACCCTTAGGCTTACCCTTACCTTTACCCTTACCCTTACCCTTACCCTTACCCTTACCCTTACCCTTGCTTTTACCCTTAAGCTTACCCTTACCCTTACCCTTACCCTTACCCTTGCTTTTACCCTTAAGCTTACCCTTACCCTTACCCTTACCCTTACCCTTACCCTTACCCTTACCCTTACCCTTACCCTTGCTTTTACCCTTAAGCTTACCCTTACCCTTACCCTTACCCTTACCCTTACCCTTACCCTTGCTTTTACCCTTAAGCTTACCCTTACCCTTACCCTTTCCCTTACCCTTACCCTTACCCTTACCCTTACCCTTACCCTTACCCTTACCCTTACCCTTACCCTTACCCTTACCCTTACCCTTACCCTTGCTTTTACCCTTAGGCTTACCCTTACCTTTACCCTTACCCTTACCCTTACCCTTACCCTTACCCTTACCCTTACCCTTGCTTTTACCCTTAAGCTTACCCTTACCCTTACCCTTAACCTTACCCTTACCCTTACCCTTGCTTTTACCCTTAAGCTTACCCTCACCCTTACCCTTACCCTTACCCTTGCTTTTACCCTTAGGCTTACCCTTACCCTTACCCTTAACCTTACCCTTGCTTTTACCCTTAAGCTTACCCTTACACTTACCCTTACCCTTAAACTTACCCTTACCCTTACCCTTACCCTTACCCTTACCCTTACCCTTACCTTTACCCTTGCTTTTACCCTTAGGCTTACCCTTACCTTTACCCTTACCCTTACCCTTACCCTTACCCTTACCCTTACCCTTACCCTTACCCTTACCCTTACCCTTACCCTTACCCTTACCCTTGCTTTTACCCTTAAGCTTACCCTTACCCTTACCCTTACCCTTACCCTTACCCTTACCCTTACCCTTACCCTTACCCTTACCCTTACCCTTACCCTTACCCTTACCCTTACCCTTGCTTTTACCCTTAAGCTTACCCTTACCCTTACCCTTACCCTTACCCTTACCCTTACCCTCACCCTTACCCTTACCCATACCCTTGCTTATACCCTTAAGCTTACCCTTTCCCTTACCCTTACCCTTACCCTAACCCTTACCCTTACCCTTACCCTTACCCTTACCCTTTCCCTTACCCTTACCCTTACCCTTGCTTTTACCCTTAGGCTTACCCTTACCTTTACCCTTACCCTTACCCTTACCCTTACCCTTACCCTTACCCTTACCCTTACCCTTACCCTTACCCTTACCCTTACCCTTACCCTTACCCTTACCCTTACCCTTGCTTTTACCCTTAAGCTTACCCTTACCCTTACCCTTACCCTTACCCTTACCCTTACCCTTACCCTAACCCTCACCCTTGCTTTTACCCTTTAGCTTACCCTTACCCTTACCCTTACCCTTACCCTTACCCTTACCCTTACCCTTACCCTTACCCTTACCCTTACCCTACCCTAACCCTTACCCTTACCCTTGCTTTTACCCTTAAGCTTACCCTTACCCTTACCCTTACCCTTACCCTTACCCTTACCCTTACCCTTGCTTTTACCCTTAAGCTTACCCTTACCCATACCCTTACCCTTACCCTTACCCTTGCTTTTACCCTTAGGCTTACCCTTACCCTTACCCTTACCCTTACCCTTGCTTTAACCCTTAAGCTTACCCTTACCCTTACCCTTACTCTTACCCTTACCCTTACCCTTAACCTTACCCTTACCCTTACCCTTACCCTTACCCTTACCCTTACCCTTACCCTTGCTTTTACCCTTAGGCTTACCCTTACCTTTACCCTTACCCTAACCCTTACCCTTACCCTTACCCTTACCCTTACCCTTGCTTTTACCCTTAAGCTTACCCTTACCCTTACCCTTACCCTTACCCTTACCCTTACCCTTACCCTTGCTTTTACCCTTAAGCTTACCCTTACCCTTACCTTACCCTTACCCTTACCCTTACCCTTACCCTTACCCTTACCCTTACCCTTGCTTTTACCCTTAAGCTCACCCTTACCCTTACCCTTATCCTTACCCTTACCCTAACCCTTACCCTTGCTTTTACCCTTAAGCTTACCCTTACCCTTACCCTTACCCTTACCCTTACCCTTACCCTTACCTTTACCCTTACCCTTACCCTTACCCTTACCCTTACCCTTACCCTTACCCTTACCCTTACCCTTACCCTTGCTTTTACCCTTAAGCTTACCCTTACCCTTACCCTTACCCTTACCCTTGCCCTTACCCTTACCCTTACCCTTACCCTTACCCTTGCTTTTACCCTTAAGCTTACCCTTACCCTTACCCTTACCCTTACCCTTACCCTTGCTTTTACCCTTAGGCTAACCCTTACCTTTACCCTCACCCTTACCCTTACCCTTACCCTTACCCTTACCCTTGCTTTTACCCTTAAGCTTACCCTTACCCTTACCCTTACCCTTACCCTTACCCTTGCTTTTACCCTTAAGCTTACCCTTTCCCTTACCCTTACCCTTACCCTTACCCTTGCTTTTACCCTTAGGCTTACCCTTACCCTTACCCTTACCCTTACCCTTGCTTTTACCCTTAAGCTTACCCTTACCCTTACCCTTACCCTTACCCTTACCCTTACCCTTACCCTTACCCTTACCCTTACCCTTACCCTTACCCTTACCCTTACCCTTACCCTTACCCTTACCCTTACCCTTGCTTTTACCCTTAGGCTTACCCTTACCTTTACCCTTACCCTAACCCTTACCCTTACCCTTACCCTTACCCTTACCCTTGCTTTTACCCTTAAGCTTACCCTTACCCTTACCCTTACCCTTACCCTTACCCTTACCCTTACCCTTGCTTTCACCCTTAAGCTTACCCTTACCCTTACCCTTACCCTTACCCTTACCCTTACCCTTACCCTTACCCTTACCCTTACCCTTACCCTTACCCTTACCCTTACCCTTACCCTTGCTTTTACCCTTAAGCTTACCCTTACCCTTACCCTTACCCTTACCCTTACCCTTACCCTTACCCTTTCCCTTACCCTTACCCTTATCCTTGCTTTTACCCTTAGGCTTACCCTTACCTTTACCCTTACCCTTACCCTTACCCTTACCGTTACCCTTGCTTTTACCCTTAAGCTTACCCTTACCCTTACCCTTACCCTTACCCTTACCCTTAAGCTTACCCTTACCCTTACCCTCACCCTTACCCTTACCCTTACCCTTACCCTTACCCTTACCCTTACCCTTACCCTTACCCTTGCTTTTACCCTTAAGCTTACCCTTACCCTTACCCTTACCCTTACCCTTACCCTTGCTTTTACCCTTAAGCTTACCCTTACCCTTACCCCTACCCTTACCCTTAAGCTTTCCCTTACCCTTACCCTTACCCTTACCCTTACCCTTACCCTTACCCTTACCCTTACCCTTACCCTTACCCTTACCCTTACCCTTGCTTTTACCCTTAAGCTTACCCTTACCCTTACCCTTACCCTTACCCTTAAGCTTACCCTTACCCTTACCCTTACCCTTACCCTCACCCTTACTCTTACCCTTGCTTTTACCCTTAAGCTTACCCTTACCCTTACCCTTACCCTTACCCTTACCCTTACCCTTAAGCTTACCCTTACCCTTACCCTTACCCTTACCCTTACCCTTGCTTTTACCCTTAAGCTTACCCTTACCCTTACCCTTACCCTTACCCTTAAGCTTACCCTTACCCTTACCCTTACCCTTACCCTTACCCTAACCCTTACCCTTACCCTTACCCTTACCCTTACCCTTGCTTTTACCCTTAAGCTTACCCTTACCCTTACCCTTACCCTTACCCTTGCTTTTACCCTTAAGCTTACCCTTACCCTTACCCTTACCCTTACCCTTAAGCTTTCCCTTACCCTTACCCTTACCCTTACCCTTACCCTTACCCTTACCCTTACCCTTACCCTTACCCTTGCTTTTACCCTTAAGCTTACCCTTACCCTTACCCTTACCCTTACCCTTAAGCTTACCCTTACCCTTACCCTTACCCTCACCCTTACTCTTACCCTTGCTTTTACCCTTAAGCTTACCCTTACCCTTACCCTTACCCTTACCCTTAAGCTTACCCTTACCCTTACCCTTACCTTTACCCTTACCCTTACCCTTACCCTTGCTTTTACCCTTAAGCTTACCCTTACCCTCACCCTTACCCTTACCCTTAAGCTTACCCTTACCCTTACCCTTACCCTTACCCTTACCCTTACCCTTACCCTTACCCTTACCCTTACCCTTACCCTTACCCTTGCTTTTACCCTTAAGCTTACCCTTACCCTTACCCTTACCCTTACCCTTGCTTTTACCCTTAAGCTTACCCTTACCCTTACCCTTACCCTTACCCTTACCCTTACCCTTACCCTTACCCTTACCCTTACCCTTACCCTTACCCTTACCCTTACCCTTACCCTTACCCTTACCCTTACCCTTACCCTTGCTTTTACCCTTAAGCTTACCCTTACCCTTACCCTTAACCTTACCCTTACCCTTACCCTTACCCTTACCCTTACCCTTACCCTTGCTTTTACCCTTAGGCTTACCCTTACCTTTACCCTTACCCTTACCCTTACCCTTACCCTTACCCTTACCCTTACCCTTACCTTTACCCTTACCCTTGCTTTTACCCTTAAGCTTACCCTTACCCTTACCCTTACCCTTACCCTTACTCTTGCTTTTACCCTTAAGCTTACCCTTACCCTTACCCTTACCCTTACCCTTACCCTTGCTTTAACCCTTAGGCTTACCCTTACCCTTTCCCTTACCCTTACCCTTGCTTTTACCCTTAAGCTTACCCTTACCCTTACCCTTACCCTTACCCTTACCCTTACCCTTACCCTTACCCTTACCCTTACCCTTACCCTTACCCTTACCCTTACCCTTACCCTAACCCTTACCCTTACCCTTACCCTTACCCTTACCCTTGCTTTTACCCTTAGGCTTACCCTTACCTTTACCCTTACCCTTACCCTTACCCTTACCCTTACCCTTGCTTTTACCCTTAAGCTTACCCTTACCCTTACCCTTACCCTTACCCTTACCCTTACCCTTACCCTTACCCTTACCCTTACCCTTGCTTTCACCCTTAAGCTTACCCTTACCCTTACCCTTACCCTTACCCTTACCCTTACCCTTACCCTTACCCTTACCCTCACCCTTGCTTTTACCCTTAAGCTTACCCTTACCCTTACCCTTACCCTTACCCTTACCCTTACCCTTGCTTTTACCCTTAAGCTTACCCTTACCCTTACCCTTACCCTTACCCTTACCCTTGCTTTTACCC
The DNA here is from genome assembly GCA_958510865.1 of Myrrha octodecimguttata. Taxonomy (NCBI): domain Eukaryota; kingdom Metazoa; phylum Arthropoda; class Insecta; order Coleoptera; family Coccinellidae; genus Myrrha; species Myrrha octodecimguttata. The sequence continues at coordinate 37,517 of CAUEHS010000790.1, forward strand.
TTAGGCTTACCCTTACCCTTACCCTTACCCTTACCCTTGCTTTTACCCTTAAGCTTACCCTTACCCTTACCCTTACCCTTACTCTTACCCTTACCCTTACCCTTACCCTTACCCTTGCTTTTACCCTTAAGCTAACCCTTACCCTTACCCTTACCCTTACCCTTAACCTTACCCTTACCCTTGCTTTTACCCTTAAGCTCACCCTTACCCTTACCCTTACCCTTACCCTTACACTTATCTTACCCTGACCCTTACCCTTGCTTTTACCCTTAAGCTTATTCCTTACCCTTACCCTTACCCTTACCCTTAAGCTTACCCTTACCCTTACCCTTACCCTTACCCTTACCCTTGCTTTTACCCTTAAGCTTACCCTTACCCTTACCCTTACCCTTACCCTTACCCTTACCCTTACCCTTACCCTTACCCTTACCCTTGCTTTTACCCTTAAGCTTACCCTTACCCTTACCCTTACCCTTAAGCTTACCCTTACCCTTACACTTACCCTTACCCTTACCCTTACCCTTACCCTTGCTTTTACCCTTAAGCTTACCCTTACCCTTACCCTTACCCTTACCCTAACCCTTACCCTTAACCTTAGCCTTACCCTTACCCTTACCCTTACCCTTACCCTTACCCTTGCTTTTACCCTTAGGCTTACCCTTACCTTTACCCTTACCATTACCCTTACCCTTACCCTTACCCTTACCCTTACCCTTACCCTTGCTTTTACCCTTAAGCTTACCCTTACCCTTACCCTTACCCTTACCCTTACCCTTACCCTTACCCTTACCCTTACCCTTACCCTTACCCTTACCCTTACCCTTGCTTTTACCCTTAAGCTTACCCTTACCCTTACCCTTACCCTTACCCTTACCCTTACCCTTACCCTTACCCTTACCCTTACCCTTACCCTTACCCTTGCTTTTACTCTTAAGCTTACCCTTACCCTTACCCTTACTCTTACCCTTACCCTTACCCTTACCCTTA